>OY855907.1:13666958-13765816 GCA_963693305.1 Meandrina meandrites | reverse complement strand
TTCTGTAGGCTACATACCTACCCTGACACTTAAATAAAGTTATTATTATTGCATGGCATGGTTTGAAATCCCAACTGGCAGGACGCAGGCCAGTTGGCTGGACGAACAGGATTTGAACCAGCGACTTCCGAATTTCCGAGAGTCCAACGCTTTAACCACTCAGCCACACTACCGCCCTCTACTTATCTCCTGACACATCTACATTATTCGACAAATCGAGACACTACACAGATCTCAGTTAAGTTACGTCACACCAGTGTGGAAATTCGTGGCTCGAATTTCAGACCCCTTTCCAGCTGGGGAAGAGAGACAGGCTCTTGTAGGTAAATTCCATAGGCTCTTTCATTTTGAAATTTGTTTGTTTAGTAATGCTAATTAGGCTAAATGAAAACAACAACGTCACGAGACATTCACCCGCCAATATCTAGCTTTGTTACAACACTGCTTCGTAGAGTACAAATAACGCGCGAAACGAGTACAAATATCACACGATATTTGTACTCGTCTCATTTTCCCCGACCGCGCGAAAGATTAAAAACCTTGGCAGGTCAGAATGTTGGGGAAACGAAAACGTTGGATAATAAATCTCCTATTAGACATTTTAGTGTGTAGTTTCGTTGTAAATTGTTACTCATCATTTGTATTTTGACTAGCCCTTCGGGTTCGCCAAAATACTGCATGACTCGTAAAAATATACAGCGATACAACACACTAAAATGTCTGAGGTCATTTGCAGCGAGCTTAGTCGGTTCCACAGTAACGGGACATGCAACTTGTTGCTCCTACCAACTTGTAGATGTAGTAAGAGCCGCATTTCTTTACATGAATGTAGCGCCACTTTCCGCAGCAATGTACAAAATTGTTAAAGCAGACTGTTCTTTTGACTATACCCTCAGCCACAGTGGGATGACCATTACTCAACCAGCCCGGGAAGCTTGCATCACATCTGTTTGCCGGTGGACATGTGGTCGCCATTTGTGTCCCTGCAGCTCCTTGGAAACGATACCAGCCATTAAGGGTGTTGTCACATTTTGGGGCTGTTGTTGTGTAGACATTTTTTCTTTCTGCATCGGACAGAGTTTGGTAGTTTTGACATACATCAGCTTAAAAATAAATACGCAAATAAATAACTCAAAAACACTTAAACGAAAAAAAAGTTAGATTTTTTTTTCTTTTTGTACTATATGTCGAAATATTATTCATCCTTTCGCTGCTACATTTTCTAAAAAAAAATCGCTTTTTAACGTTTTTTTTTTTTTGCGCTCTGATGCTTAAGTTCCTTAGTATTTTTCATGAAGATTACGTCTTAAAATACACAATACGCTCCGATTTTTCCTCGCTCCTTGTCCTTGTCCTTTCCTTTTGCTCGGCCTTCGTATTGTCGAAACCCTCTATTCTAAACATTCTTTCTACTTGCCGGAAACGTTTTGGTCTTAATCACTGGTAAACTGCGGTGGGGGGACCTTGATAAATAATACGTGTATTGGAATCTTTTTAAATCAATGTTACACCAAAACCTCACCATCCAGTTTTCTTTTTCAATACGCTCCCTTTGAATGTAGTCGATATTCAAAATGACTAGTCGTGTGGAAAGATCTATTCTATCGGAATAAGATGCTTATCGCAAAATTCCGTTGCCTATTGATGACGTCACAAGTGGTTCAATGAATGTTTCTTCATAATAGGGACTTTAAGATATACTACGGCGAGGCGCTACTACGGCTGGCGGAAGTAAAATGTCTCACAAGATAAGACACTGCGCATGTCAGTCGGTCGAGTCCAGCCGTAGCGTGAAATCTGACTACCTGAGCTGGGATGTTTTACCGTAGTGGCTAGTACGTGGGTTTAATTCGCTGCTCTGTCCTTTTTCTACGAATTTGTCAGCATTTTCAGAGTTCCAACGCAAAATGTATCCTTTGAAGTCAACTTGAGTCGAATATTATTTTGTTAAGCGGGATATGTTTTTCGTTAAAAGCTTCCTTTGAGAGTTCAGTGAAGATGCACTATTTCTGGATAAGTATTCGATTGCATTTTGCTTTCGCGAGTACCGGTATATTTTAGTTCTTAACTCGATATTCAAACTATCAGAAATTATACACATTTGATCGATCAAATTCTGAAATTGTCATCATTGTAGAAAGTGTATGGCATAAGCTTTCGTTCAGAATTAATCTTTTGGACGTACCAAAGCAAACAACAGCCATCTTTCTTTAAGCGAAGCCATTCTGTGGTGAAAAACTAAATAGAAATAGACCTTTTATTCCTTAGACTGTGCTTGTTTGAATTTTGTTTTGATCATTACACTAAATTTGGCAGACTGCCGAGACGTACTCTCCCCTAGACCTTTCCGGCCATGGTAGCCGTAGTAGCGCCTCGCCGTAGTGTATCTTAAAGTCCCTAACGTCGACTTTAGCACCGAAAGAGTTTAAGCGAGTGAATAAATAATAATAATAATAATAATAATAATAATAATAATAATAATAATAATAATAAAATATTAAGTAAATAATTTCATAAGGTCGAATAAGCTTTGACCCTAGATGGCTCGTTAGCTTTATACAATCCAATTCATGCTGCTGCGGCTAAACCAATAGCATGCGAATGATGACGCATTTCCGGTGACGGCCAGAAATACGTCTGCGTTCGTAAGCTACATCAAAATGTTGAGGTGAAACTTTTAGTACAACTTTGTAATGTTTTTTTCAATGAACAAATTGAAGTCACTGTGATGTCAATCTAACAATTAAAAGAAATTCTGTAGGTAGGTTTAGATCTACCTTAAAGGAGAACTGAAGGCAAAAATTGTCATTTTTTGTAGCTGCTGCACTTTTTTTTTAGAAAGCCTAACATAATTAAGTTGAGTTTAGATAGTTATTCCTATTCCTTTCTTGATTTTAGAGAGAAAATTTGGTTTGAAACTGCGTTTTTACAGTGCATTTTCAATGCGGGCTCGAAATGCGTGTCAGCGGTATGCTGTGACGTATGATATGGGGAACGTGGGGAACATTGATTCAGTAAACAAGAAGAAAACAAGCGATATAGGCTGAAAGCTTTCGTTCTGTCGGGGATTTGGTTTGTTGTTTCTTACATGAGTGATGCACAGACGTTTCAGTTTGAGCCAACTTATCCTCCTCTGCTCTAAAACATTGCGTTTAGCAGCCTACCGTCCGTTTTGGTGGGTTCATGGTGTACTGGGAAGAAAAAAGCTGGCCAGTGATTCCAGCGTGCGTTGTGAAAGCAATTAGAAATGAGTCTCTAGAGGAGAGTGGTGAATATGCCGGATTCAAACCGGTGGAAGCCGATTTAAATTACACTTTGGAGATAAACAATCTTGGATTTTAGCATGCTTTATAAATATTTATTTTCTTCAAATTTATAAGCTGCGAAAACAGTACTCTGCTCTGGCTTATTGTGAAGTCCTGGGACTAATAGAGTCGTCACGTGACAAGAAGGCCGTTTACAATCGACTTAGTCGAGTTCTTGCCATGTGTGTGTTGTAACTCGGAGTTTGCACACTGTTTATAGATTAAATACACCACATTTTTGGCGACTAGGAACGTGAACGAACGACCACGACCTTGTAGACTAGAGTGAAGCGAAGCCTGCACGGAAAATGCCTACATTTGGGAAATTAGACGAATACAACGAAACGGAAGATTGGCGTTATTACATTAAGCGTGTTAACCACTTCTTTGAAGCCAACGAGATTACGGATCCTTGCAAGAAAAGATCCATTTTCCTGGTTAGTGTGGGAGCGAAAACCGGTTGCTCCGGAAGATCCGAAGGTTAAAAGCTATGAGGACTTAGCGAAACTCGCCCAAGAACATTTCATTCCCAAGCCTTCCGCTATTGTTCAATGATTCAAGTTTAACACTCGCACTCAAAAAACAGTTGAGACCATTGCCATGTTTGTAGCTAAGTTGAGGCACCTTTCCGAACACTGTGAATTTGAGACAACATTAGATGAAATGCTACGTGATCGGCTTGTCTCTGCTGTTCACTACCCCAAAAGCTGTCATTTTAAGGATGCGAAATGTTATGCTTCCGGAAAGTTAGGTCACCTATCTCGCGTTTGCCAGGCCAAAAAGAAAGGGAAACCACCACCTCCCAGTAATAATAAGAGGGCGGGCACCCCACAGGATACCTACCTCCTACATGGAGGAGAGGAGGCAATGGGGAGAAGACAGGGTGTGGGTGCATATTCCTTGTTTACCCTTGGCAGTAAACGACCCTCACCGTACAAAGTAGAGCTGAGTGTTGGTGGGCAAGCACTAGAAATGGAAGTTGACACAGGGGTTCATTGTCAGTGATTAGTGAGGGCACCTACAAAAACCTTGTCTCAGAAACAGGGCACCCCCTTTGGAGAAATCAGGAATTGTCCTTCGCACATACACTGGGAGAGAGGTCAAGCCCGAGGGGGTGTGTACAGTTCACGTAGATTATCGAAGGGTCAAATACTCCATGCCATTGTTAGTTGTAAGTGGAGAAGGCCCAGCTCTGTTAGGAAGGAATGAGCTGGAAAAAAGGAGCTAAATTGGCCAAGGATTAAGCAACTTACTTCGCATGACAAGCGACTCGGAGAGATTTTGCAGAAACATGCACAGCTATTTGGGAAGGGTCTGGGAACCCTACAGGGGACAAAGGCCAAAATCCATGTGGATCCCACAACCACCCCCATTTTCCATAAAGCCAGACCAGTGAAATATGCTCTCAGGGAGAAAATCGAGCAAGACCTGGAAAGACTTGAGGAGGCATGGACCATTGAACCCGTCCAATATTTAGAGTGGGCCACACCCATTGTCCCAGTCACGAAGAGTGATGGCACAGTACGAGTCTGTGGAGATTACAAGCTTACCGTTAATAAGGTCTCGAAATTGGATGGCTACCCTATCCCCAAGCTTGATGATCTATACACAAAGTTGGCTGGAGGTCAAATGTTTACTGAGTTAGACATGAGCCATGCTTATGAGCAGATGCTTGTGGACGAGAATTCAAGGGAATTTTTGACAATTAACACCCATAAAGGCCTTTTCAGATATAACTGCCTTCCGTATGGGGTCTCTTCAGCGCCCGAAATCTTACAGAGAACCATGGAGAGCTGGCTGCAAAGAATCCCCTCGACAGGAGTTTTGCTAGATAATATTTTCATTACAGGGCCCAGCACGGAAGAGCACCTAGTCAACATCGAGAAAGTTTCAGGACGCCTTTCTGATGCCGGCTTGCAGCTCAAAGCTGAAAAGTGCCAATTTATGAATCCCGTTTTGGAGTGCCTGGGGCGCCGCATTGACGTAGAAGGGCTCCATCCAGTTGATGAAAAGGTTAAGGCCATCAAGGAGGCCCCAACCCCAAATAATCCCTCTGAGCTGAAGTCTTTTCTAGGGATGCTTAACTTCTATGGCAAGTTCATGCCTGACCTATCGCCCACCCTAGAGCCACTGCAAGAGCTTCTGAGGAAAGATATATGTTGGAAATGGGGTGCCGAGCAACAAGAGGCGTTTGATAAGGCCAAGAATCGACTTCAATCATCAGATGTACTAGTGCATTATGATCCTGAGAAAGAGTTGGTGGTATCTTGTGATGTTCACCCTATGGTATTGGGGCAGTCCTGGCCCATGTTGTGAAAGAGAGAGGATCTATGGCCACCTAGACAAAGATATCTACACAGATCACAAACCACTTTTGGGGCTGCTTATCCCTGAACGGACCACACCGCTAATGGCCTCAAGCAGGATGCAACGATGGGCATGGACGTTGCTTGCATGTGAGTATGAGCTTATTTATCGCCCTGGTGAACAGAATGGAAATGCAGACGCCCTCAGTCGTCTACCCCTTCCAGTTGTTCCAGAGACAACGCCCATCCCAGGGGACATTGTTCACCTTCTAGAGACCATCAATACCAGCCCAGTGGATGCCACTAAAGTGAAGTTGTGGACAAGCCGTGATCCAGTACTTTCTCAAGTTCTTCAGTTCGTCCTTCACGGATGGCCCATGAAAGTCGACGAAGAAGCCCTAAGTCTTATTTTCCTAGAAGAGAGGAATTGAGTGTACATGCTGGCTGCCTACTTTGGCGATCCCGGGTCGTGATACCCCCATAAGAGAGAAAGGAAGTGTTGAACATACTACATGAGTCCCACCCCGGAATTGTAAGGATGAAAAGCCTAGCTAGGAGCTATGTGTGGTATCCGAAAATGGACTCACGTTTGGAAGAAAAAATGAAGAGCTGTGTTACCTGCCAAAGTCACCAAAAGAAGCCACCCAGTTCGCCGTTGCACCCCTGAGAATAGCCAGGCCGCCTTTGGTCTCGAGTACATGTAGATTATGCCGGTCCTTTTGTGGGCAAGATGTTTCTCCTAATTATTGATGCGCATTCTAAATAGATGGATATCCATTGTGTGAATTCTGCCACTTCCAGCGCAACCATCGAAAAGCTGAGGACAACTTTTGCTTCACACGGCCTACCAGAGATTGTAGTGTCAGACAATGGGTCCAATTTTGTGAGCAGTGAGTTCAAGTCATTTCTACAGAAAAATGACATCAAGCACATTACCTCTGCTTCTTATCACCCATCATCAAATGGCCTCGTAGAACGAGCCGTGCAGACTTTTAAGCAAGGGATGAGGAAGTAAGGTGATGGTACTGTCGAGAACAAGTTATCTCGATTCCTATTAAGTTATCGCATTATCCCCCAAAGCACCACGGGTGAGTCTCCTCCTCAGTTACGCTGGGGACGAAGTCTGAGGTCACATCTCGATCTGCTGCGGCCAGATGTAGCGGCAAAGGTACATGCAGCACAGTCAAGACAGAAGATACGGCATGATCAGCATAGCCGAATGCGTCAAGTGGAAGTCGGGCATTGAGTGAGTGTTTGAAACTACTCTCGAGGCCCCTAGTGGATTCAAGGAACTATCCTCCAGGAAACTGGTCCTTTTTCTGCAAGAATTGAGTTGGAAGATGGAACTGTGGTTTGAAGACACCACGATCAACTAATTGTCGGACCCACAGAAAGTTTCAACCCCGTTACATTACCAATTACTAGCCCATTGCAGCAGGAAGGTGTGGTTCCAGAGATTATCGTGCCTGATGTAAGTGACCCCGAAGTTGCCCATGGAGATAGAGAGCCACTCAGTACAACAATGGTTCGGGACTCAGGGCCAACTGCCCCTATCAGGCGATACCCAGCGAGAAATAGAAACCCCCCACAACGTTTTTAATAATGGACTTATTCCCTCCCCGTGAACAGTTTTAAGTTTTACGGCAGAGATGTTAACTTTTTTTTCGAGTTTTCGTATGTTTTCTTGCTTGTTTAAGAACTTGGGGGGGGGGGGGGGGGGGCAGGGGGGAATGTGGAGTCCTAGGACCAGTAGAGTCGTCACGTGAAAAGAAGGCAGTGTACGATCGAGTTAGTTGAGTTCTTGCCATGTGTGTGTTGTAACTCGGACTTTGCACACAGTTTATGTATTAAATACACCACACTTATACCCTTTACTATATTGATCTCTAAACTAACCAGTTTTATTTTTCAGTAGTATAAACCGGTTCGAATTATTTTAATTATTTTCTTTGGATTTTCAACAAGTTATTCCATTCATCTTAGAAATATTTATTATTGTTAGTTATGATCAAGCGCAAAGGCATGGTTTGTTCTGAATTAATTTTGATAAGCGGGACAAGCTCCGGCCAGATGGCCTACTAGGCTCATATGCAGACTTTATCTTAACCTACCAAATTATATGGAAGCTTATGGATAAGCGCCGGCATGATGGGCCACTAGGCTCATGTGCAGACTTAACCTTATGGGCAAAGAGTAAACTGGTCTTACAAGTGTATACCACGTGTAGTCCCAATCAAAACAAACCATTTCTATTAAAAAAGGGCTGACTGGGCAAGATGACCTATTATTATATTGTTCAGCACACGAACATCATTGCTTTAAAGGGACTCGGTCAGCTTTGTGACCGCGTTGACCTGGACCCTAGTTTTCTCACTTTGAAAAAAGTCCACCTCAACCCGAAAAACATACACTTCCAGTACATCTCAAAATCCGCTTCAATCTTCCCAGTGTCTTACTCGATTTTCCATCCTTTACTAGAAATCTGTTTCTGAGTGTCCCTTTGGTCATCCTATGCTATTATTTTATCATATTTGGTTAAGTACAGTATGGATCGCGTCCTCAAAAGAACACGAAAATAAGAGGTGGGAAAACGCCGGGCGGAAAGAATCGCCTGCGTTAACCAAAATAATGAAAGAAATTAACCAAAACATTGGACAGCAAATCACCATTATATGTGTTTGGAAAATCCGTGCAGTTTGTTAACGATTCGATATTGGCTTCATGGCTGCTCGGTTTGAAGCTCAAACGAATTCAACAACACAACAAATAATGTTATAGGTTCTACTTTAATTCTTCAATATCATTAGGAATGATGACTTGCCTGTTCAATTTCACATAACAACTGAGTCAAGTTTCAATGTCTGCATTTGAATTTGAATAATTTCAACTACACGAGCAAATACAAACGCAGCGCGGCGAAATAATAAAAAAATATATGCCAACGTAAAGATACATAAGACTTACTTTAATGCATCGTACGGCGCTTGAAAAGAGATCCTGAGATTCGCACAAACAACATACCAACTTACAGAAAAAGTGAAAATTGTAGAAGGAAATTATAAAAGCAAAATATCCGATCGAAAGCAGAAATGACCGCGATCACTGGTGTTTCTCACCTCTACTGATTCTTCGACTTCAGAGGTATTCGTTGACGTTAGCCTTTCCCTGGAAAAGTCCATCGGTAAATTCTCCATGGTATCAATAAAATCAGTGTTCTAATGATATAACAAATATGTAACTACTACTTTGACTCGCAAATACTTCGATTCGACAAGGTTTGTTGATGCGCTATTCAATTTCCGTTCTTCGCTCTCGCGTCTTGTGATGAAGTGTGATATGCAAATTAGCTATGTAATGGCATTTAATGCGCTTGTGCACCAGTTAACCACGTCCCTTTAATAAATTACCAAGGGTTGGCAACAGTTTAATTTGAAAGTTAAATGAAAATAACTTTTCCAAGTGCAGAACACCAAAAAGGTAAGAATTTTTTGGTGTACACGATAAAAAATACCAAAGAGTGAGGGAATACATTGCCCAAAGCCCTTCAATAACCATTGCATCAAGTATCAGAAAATCTAGATGTGTGCCTTGCAATAACTTCTGCTTTATCTGGTTGAGGGGTGCAAGCAATGTTGCGTGAAATATGTGGTGCTGTGAGAGTGGTACTTCTTTCAGCAGCATTTTGACCCTCTGTCAACAATAGCAACAAGCATTGGGCGAACTTGATCCCTTGTTGTCTTCTCCCAAATTGGTTCAGCGATCCACTCCTTACTTCTTTTGGGAAAGACGACCTTGAAACGAAGATCTCACTCGTTGTCTCCCCTTGGAGCGGTGACATGGTTTCTGCTGGTGTTTGCATTGTGGTCAAGGGCTGCTAGCTGCGTTCGAGCAGCCATGCCCTTATACCAAAAGTGCTGCCGTTTGGGGAGGTATTTCGTCTTGACACTGTGATACAACTCCGAAGATCCAGTGTGACAGCTGAGTTTCAGTTGCTGGATGTCTTTCAGTAGATTTTTGTCAAATACTACTTCTTTTAGTGCCTGATGTGCTGGTGAGCCTGGCCTCAGCCATCTCTTGGTTCTGGCCACATTTCTTGGGATGGGTGGGTGGGGACATTCATGATAATGATCTGCACTGTCCCAGTGATTGATGTTGGCAGTTTAGGGGGCAATTGATATCTACTTCTCCCGTAAGAGTTTCTTGTTCCCAATGCATGTGTCGGCACAACACCAGAGATGGTTAGAGACTGACTTCATCCATGGAAAAAGATCACTACAGTCCTTCTTCTTTTCCTTTTCAGTCAGTTTTCCAATGACACTTTTTGCTAAATAGCACACATCAAATTGGTGATCCACATCTGGGTAGATTCGTTTTATATCTGACTTTATGCTAAAATAGCGATCAGTTGCCACAACCTTCACTTTAGCCCCTTTACCCTGGATGCTTTGAATTTTGGGAAGCAGCTGCTGGATTACATTCAGTGGAGATACTAGGTTCCACGACATTGATAGGGGAAACATGATAGGTCGTGGTGACCGATGCAATATACTGTAAACCAAAGCAAACATTCCGTGACTTAGGGTACAATAATTGCGTGAGTGTTCCCTCCACATGTAAGATTAGAAGTACTTCCAGTTGCATGTATCTACAATGAATTTAAATTCTTACCTCCTTTTTTGCTCTGTCATGCAAATGGTTTTCAGGTGATGGTCGAGGCTTCTTCCTTGGTCGATAGGCAAAAACTGTTAGAACAGCATCCAGCTTCAATGTACGCTTTCGTCCTCTTACTGAATACCGTATTTTATCAATTAAACGGGCCCCCGGCGTTTATTTCAAAATTGGCGTTGTGGACACGGCATTTATTTGAAGCCGGCGTTAAATCGGGGCCCGGCGTTCATTTATAAAGTGCAATTTTCAGAATTTTTTTCAGATTGATTTATTATCACCCATCCTCCCAGACCAAGGGCAGTTTGTCAACGCGGAACGAGTTTTCCCTTCGTACCACCCTAGCAAACTGTCCCTGAGCCTTTGAGGATTATTATTACTAAAAATAACAGCATTATATACAGCACATGAATGTTGCAAATCAGGATATGCGGCAGAGAAAACGAAAAGAATATTAAAAGATAGGAGCAACTTGTTGGTTCAAACGCAAATAAACGCCGGGGCCTCGATTAAACGCCCCCGGCGTTTATTTTAAAAACAACCGTTTTTACCCGGCGTTTATACGAGGCTGGCGTTTAATCGGGGTCCGGCGTTTTATTGAGAAAATGCGGTATGCTTGTCCAGTATTCCATGATAGTCTTCCAAAGTATCTTTCAGAAGAGTTAGAGAGGATCCAAAGGAGGGCAATGCGTATCATTTTTCCTTTCAAGCCCTATCAAGAAGCCTTGGCTCAGGCTGGTCTTGAAACTCTTTCAGTAAGAAGACAGTCCCTAACGAACAAGCTTTTTTCAAAGATTGCAGAAGACAGGAATAACAAACTCCATAATTTACTCCCAGAGAGGAACACCTGTCATTACAATTTGAGGAAGAAACGAAAATTCAATGCTAATTTTAAGACAAATAGATTGAAGAACTCATTCATTCTTAGCAATGCGTTCAAATTTTAAATATTTGACATTTCATAGTTGTATATATATTTTTTTGTATATATAAGAAATTTTAACCTTTTTTTAACCATTGTAATTTTTTTGTAAAAAACTATATTATTCAACCCTCGGGTTGCAATTTAGTTTTAATAAAGAAGATATCTATCTATCTATCTATCTATCTCCCTCGACTTCTTTCACCATACTAACAACAATTTAAGTAAGCATATATTCAAAACCAGGTGAATTTCATAGTACAAAAAACAGCAAAATAAGTAGGCTTAACTTAACTGAAGTATAACTGAAGTAAATAATCCTTTGTAACATATTTTGTGCGGCGGGTGTTTGCATCGAACGCTCACAAATGGTTTCGATTGCGGGCGAAAATTTTAACTTACGCTTCTACGTCCAAGTTGAAATATTCCAGTGAAGATATCACATGCCAACAGTCTAAAATCACAGTTAAAACTTATTTTAAAGTCGAAAAAAAGACCGAAATGCCAAAAACATCAATATACTAGGTATTAACTATAGGAAAAAAAATACTTGATTTTTGCCTTAAATGTATGAAGAAATAACATAGCTCCGAGTCCTGCCTACAGATTTGTAAAAAAAGGTGCAAAAATGATCCTTTTGTCGGTTAGATAAAAATATATCAAAAACAAGAGCTTTTACCAAGCAGTTTTTAAGTTATTAGCCTCAAAAGGACCAAAATAGGGTGTCTGACCTTATAAGACGTTACCACGGAACGAAGTTTGACGTGACGATGACATCGATTTGTTCATTGGTTAACCTTGTACAAGTTTGTACTAATAGATTTTCCTAAACGTTATTTGCATAACCGCGATAGAACACCAAAGATAGACATACCTAATTACGACTAAACTATAACGAGCCACTTTAAACAGAATAGCAAGTCGGAAAGAGTTTAAACGATTTTTTTCTTGGTGCTAACCACGTGAACAAAAAATGCACCTCGCGTGTTTCTATAATATAATGAGCATGTCCACTCTTCACTTGAGATAGTCATTTTGATATTTACGACCAATTAAATTTTAACCAATGAGGTAGTAGAATCTACCTTTTACCTTAGCTCTTTGGAGCTAATGAGAAAGAATTGAATGCATAAATATTGTAAAAAAATTGTTGCACCTTCACAATTGGCGCCATTCTTTACAAATCCATCTTTGCATTGGCACATGTACGATCCATTGGTATTATTGCATGCCGAGTTGGGAACATTAACACATGGGTCGACCTGTGCAGCACACTCGTTGATATCTGAAAGACAGAATAGGATACCGTATTTACTCGATTAAACGCTGCAGCAGAAAGACAACAAAAATTTCCTAACAGGAGATATAAAAAAGAAAATTCGCTTTTTTGAGTGGCATTGACGTATACTTATACCTTAAGCATTGCGTCAAAATTAAGTTCATGTTTTTGGTGTAAATTATAAGTAAAATAAATTCCCACAATCTTCATAGGTTCATTGACAGTTTCTATACCCAAATGTTTACAGTTGTGGCTACTCCCAAGTCAGAAGGCCTCTGTTTTGTCTTTGCTGAACTCCAAGCGTGAACACTAGTCCCAGTAGTCACTAGTCAATGACATCTGATCTGCTGGGCTTGGGAAAAGATGTATACCGATGTGCTTGACGATCATGCACCCATTAGAATAAGAAAGCGTAAGGCGGCTTCAGGCCAATCTAAATTTATTACACCAGAGATAAGAAAGTCCAAGTCTAAAACGAAAATGTAACAAAACAAGGAAAACAGACGACTAGGAAGCATACCGAGTGTTAAGAAACCGCGATCAAACTCAAGTTGCATAGATTTTTAATGACTATTTTACAAATATCACCGATAGCTAAACAATCGATTCACACATTCCGTTTCAACATCAGTCACATGCCTCTCGCTTACCTCTGGAGAGTATTGCCAGTAAGAGCTTTACTTTTCGTTTTACAAATCTAAACGAAGTAAGGCAAATACTCAACAACATCAAATCAAACAAAGCCCAGGGATACGACTTGATCCCGCCACACGCAGTCAAGGCAGCGGTACCATCAGTGTCTGAACCGCTAAGTGATCTTATAAATACTATTATTGCAAAGGCAGAAGTCCCAGTCCCAGGGTGGAAGAAGGGTCAGATTACACCTTTACACAGAAAGGACAGCGTGTTGGACAAAGCAAACCTTAGATCTGTCAGCGTGCTGCCCGCATTCGATAAAGTGTTCGATGAAAGATCATGGTCCCTCATTCAAAGCGACCTTTCACATTTCTACCAACGAGCCAAACTGGGTAACAGTTTTTCATCGTGGAATGTCGTTCGTAGTGGTGTACCTCAGGGGTCAATATTAGGACCACTTAATTAATGTTTTTATGAACGATTTGGCCTATGCTTTAAACGAGAGCAGCTTACTAAGCTTGCAGACGACACCAATTTATATGCTTCAAACGAATGTCCCCGCGCAGTAGAAAACATGATTAACCAAGATATGTTCAATGCCAGCTCTTGGTTCAAACAAAACGGAATGATCGCCAACCCAACAAAATGTAACGCCATCGTGTTAGGAAATGCTAGTCAGTGGGATATCAGCATCGAATGTGCGGGTAAAGAAATTCCAGTATCCAAGGAGATAAAATTACTGGGCATAACTTTAGACGAAAAACTAAAATTTGATTCACACATTGCGGCGGATATTTGTCGCAAGGTGGGGAGCCAAATAAACGCTCTGAGAAGGTTAAAACTAATTCTACCTTGTAAAACGAAGGAATCTTTGTATCGAGCTTTTATTTTACCAAATTTGTCTTATTGTAGTCAGGTTTGGTATCACTGTGGAAGAAGAAATATATAAAAACTGGAAAGAACAAATGCGAGGGCCTTGAGATTTCTGTACAGCGACAAGATCTCGTCGTACGAAGCGCTCTTACGGCGTATCGGATCAACATCAACCTTAGAAAATCGACGCACTCAAGACATGTTACTGACTGTGAACAATATTATTCAAGGCAGGGCTCCATCCAGCTTCAAAAATCTAATAACTGAGAAGAGAACAGCGTACAATTTCCGCGGAAATTTCAATCTTTCCATACCAAAAGTGAACAGTACTAGATACGGTCTTAAGTCGTGGCGTTATGCTGCAGCAAAGCACTGGAACATGGTACCTCGTAATATCCGTTCCATGGCAGGCTCAAAAGACTTTTTGAAAAAGATTCGGCAAACTGATTTTCACGTTTGATACATTTTGATTATATTCCATCGCTTTTAGCTCGGCTTTTTTTCTGACTAACTTGATGTTTTTTAGCGATTTTAAATTAGCCTGATGTAAATACTTTTAAGTTTTTATAATGTTGTACATTACTTAATTTAAATCGTGGAGCACCTGGAAACTAGCGAACAGCTAAGCGTGTACTTGTCCACGTTAAATAAAGTATGTCTATGTCTATGTCTATGTCTATGTCTATGTCTATGTCTATGTCTATGTCTATGTCTATGTCTATGTCTATGTACTAAACAAGTGTTCTATGAAGATTTTGTCATGTACAAATGTTGTCAGGTTGTAATCAAAGGCTGCAAGATTTATCTCTACGTTGCTAAATTTAATTCCTTTTATATGAGGATCACTTCGGATTTTAATTAAAAGTAGTTCCAATACGATGATCAAAGGATACAACGACAAAGGGTCTCCTTGTCTAATACCTCTTTCACCACTGGACAATGGCGTCGAAAAACCATTTCTTGAGACACAACTGGATTTATTAGAATAAAATACAAACGTACATGTATTTAACAAATGATTCGCCAAGATTGAAGGATTTTAATTCTTCTAGCAAAAATTCCAGGTTATAGAATCGAATGCTTTTTTACGACTGTTTTTGCGTGTGCAAAACGGGAGTAATGGATTGAGTGGCGATTTGAAGCCATCCTTCCTTCATTCATTCAGTCGATCAGATGGAAACAAAAGGCCGTTGACAGATGGTTGGCAGACCTACATGTAACGCTACTCTCAGTTTGACGTTGCGGTTTATTAAGACCGATGACAGACCATTGTACTTTAGGCGCTGATGGTTTTGTTTTGAAGGGTATGTGATGATAACTTGAAAATCGATTGTGAACATATTTTATTTTTGTTTTACCTTAAATCAGGTGTATGTTGTTTCTGCCCTATAGAAAAATCAACAGAAATTTCTTAAGTTTGCATGTGACGGTGAAAGCGAGAAGCTCCACAAGATGAAAAGCCTTCTGAAAATGAAATTCACTAGGTCACATTCTATGGTCATTAGACTCAAATTGAAATAATTGATTTAAGTCTCCCGATTTGATTGCTTCCCTCACGCAGTCTTTAGTAAGGTACACATTTCGTACTGTTGGCAATAGCCTTTAATTAATGCAAGATATCTTCAATGAGCAACAATTTATATACATTATTCCTACTTGGGTGATGAAAGCTATCACAAAACTTCACAAAAAAGTAAAAAAAAAAATGTTTGGGGACTTCAATATTTTATTCGTGCTGAGGTTCTTTATACACGTGACGTAGCGATTTCTGGCTATTTCATCAAAATTCACCAAAACACAAAACCCATTAATTTCACGGTCTTAACTTAACACATGAACGGAACTAAATATACCTGTAAATACTTATCCAACTTTTAGGTACATCAAAGAATGGAAACAGGTCGATGAAAGTATTTAAATAGCTGTTCAAAATCCATGGAGAGCCACAACTGACACTAAAACAAGATTGCATACAATCCAACTAACAACAGTAATCCGATCTCTTGAACGATATAACGGCTGGCCAGTAGTCTTTCCATCGCGGTATGCGCGGTCTCACGCTCATTTGCGTTTAGTTTCCGTCTGAGTAGTTATTGTGAACGTGAAAAAGCTTTCAATTTCGCTGTTTAATTTATTTGACCATAATTCATAAGAGAAATAATTCAAACTTTCCAGGGCTCGTTCAGCATTGACGTCATTGCGGTGTAAACATCAAACTGAAGTGTTTGGTCAGGTGCTCCTGGTTTGGTATATTGCTGGTTTTCACTGTCACGCCCCAAAAAAAAAAAAAAAAAAAAAAAATTCCAAAGCTATTGAGTGAAAAACTCAAGAATATTATAGGTTGTAGAAAATTACCAGATATTCTGTTTATCCAAGTCTCGGGTTTGTACGGTATTCCGTACTCGAGTTATCCGTCAAAATGTTCCACACAAATTTACAGAGCTCTGTCTGAAAACGCCATGTTGGTGCCCATGCAGTTGTGCACCAGCATGGCGGCCGGAAATCAATGAAAACACTTGGAATTCACTTCTGCTATAAAAGGCGGTTATATCACTCTCATGAACAAGTAAGCATTCACATATACACCTCTCTCAAAATCTCAACTGTTCAGATTGTTAAAAATCGTAGGATAAGGCATTATTTCGAAGCATACGTGACAGCCTTCTGGCGGCCATCTTGATGTCGTGTGGCGTGAAATTCCGAAATTCAAAATGGTCTATCTTAAAGACGGCGGCTGCTATCGAGCTAAAAACCTTCAGCAACATGTATATTAAGGATGTTTAACAGCCAGTGAAGGATAAAAACTAAGGGGTCTTGCGATTCTGGATTTTAGAATTTTGATGACGTCACGTGAAAACCAAGAATTTCTCTTAGGGATTATATACTACTTATTAACCTAGAGTGAGGTCATTACAGAGAAATCTCAGACCGAGGCCTTGATGTATTGACCGAGCGATAGCGAGGTCAATACATCAAGGCCGAGGTCTGAGATTTCCCTGTAATGACCGAACGGACGAGGTTAATAATTTATTGTATGGCCTTTTTAGCGCTGAAAAAAAGGGAAATGTTTTTCAATATCCGCTTGCGCGCGCAAGAGGTCATTCGAGGTCATGTTCACTGAACCGAAACGAACCCGGCCATGCGATCGAAACCAGAAGAAACGGTTTCTTTGACAATGAGGCAATTTTTGTCTTCATTACGCCAACAGCTAGGGCAAATTTAACCACTTTAATTTTCAAAATTTAAAGTAACCTGTGTTTACAAGTGTTTAACCCTTAAACAGGGTGTTAAAAAGTTATAAAAAGCTAAGGCAAAGATCGGCCAAGTTTGTGATTGACACACGTGGGAAGAACTTGCAGTGATTTCAGTGAAATTTGTTAATCTTCGTCGTCGCTCTCAATAACATAACGTCGCTTTCTCCCTTGTTGGATGAACTTCACTGGGCCATTGAAGATTTGGAAATGGCATCCAGAGATACTGCTTATATTCGCTCCAGGAAAAACACCATTTGACGATGCTGGAACGCTTGCGTTATTCACAGCAAGCGAATTCGTCGTGTGTTGGAGACTCAGCTGCCTGTGTGATTGCTGGGAATTTGACATAAACTGGCCACCACTACTGGCTGGAGGAGCAGTTATCTGCTGGGCATTTTGGGACTGACTTTAACCACTCAAGATATACGACATGTTTCGCTGATGGTGCTCATTTGCTGACTTGTATGATTGGAGGCTTTGAAGATTTTTGTGGCCGCTTAGTTGAGCCACAAAAGTCTCTGGAGTATTTGCATCTAGCAATCGGCCAATGCTGGTCTTTCTGACACTGTGGTTTGTGACTTTTGATCCTTGTCTTTGGAGACTGGCTTCATCTGCGGCTGTTTTCAAGAATTTGCCTATTTCATTCTTTACAAGGGGCGCCTTCATGTACCACACGTCAGGATTTACTCGGCGGTCGCCGTGTCGTACAGCAAGGAAGAATGGAGCGTCTGGCTCGTTCATTTCATCAGGTCGGTGGCTTCTGAACAGCTTGTAAAATTGGACAGGACACCTCTCTGTGTTGGTGGCGTATGCTTTCGGCGAGAAAGGACGCGTGTGGCCATTTTCTTCACCTTTGCGTGTCTTGGTGCCCCGCTCATTCAGCCAAACAAGCATTTCGCGGCCATCTTGAATTGGATCCGTCTGTAAGGAAACGTCTCCCCAGCACAATTTACGGCTCTCGTCACGGGCTCTAAACCCGAAATGCAGGGAGAGAATCCACCACATGGTTCTCTGAAGTGCTACGGGATTTTCTGCACAGAATGCGCCACTCTGAAAAAGCTTGTCTTCTTCTTCTTTAGTCAGCGAGCGAGTCGCGTTTGGACGGTTGCCTTTGCCTTGCACAACGAGGTTTTTACGCTTGGCTTCCAGCACTTTTCGTGAAAAGGCAAACTCGTCGTCCTTCAGAATGTTCATCTTGGACCCAGAATCCGACAGAAACCTCTGGATACTTCTCTGCAGTCCCGTCAAAGTACTCGGCTCGTATTCATCACCACTGACTTTTCTTACATCTTTAAAGAACTTTCCCAGGAGATGGTCAAGTTCTTCAGGTGGTAAGTCCAAAATCTGAACATTTCTCTTGTTTATCGAGCCAAGAAAACTGTAAAGACTTCATATCACTTGACGTTTTTTTCACAGTGTTTTCACTTTTCTGTTCTTGAACAAACTTTTGTAATTCCTCTTGACTGTTGCTGGAATTTTCGTCTCCATGAGTGGCAACGTTGGCCATGTTGTTTTGCTCAGTTTTGGCCTGTTCATCCTCCTCTGGGTAAAAAACTCGCTCTCGCTGTGGCTCTCTTCGTCGCTCATACTTAGGCCAGTATTTTTCTCCTTTAGTTGTTCACAAGATAGTTAACTTTCGCGGTATTTTTGGTTTCCGCCCTCGCGCTCGTAACCCAGCCTCACAGCTCAAAAGAGCCGTCGAGCCGAGAAAAATTTTCATAATGCCCGGTCATTACAAGAAAATCTTGCCCGCTCAGCAGCCAATCAGAGCGCGCGTACTATTGTAGCCATATAATAATGTTAATTATTGTTAAATAAATACAACAGAGAAATTGAAAGAATTTCCACGTCCACATCAAACGCAAACCACTCACTCACTCACCAAAACGAACATTCAGGAAACGCATGAGACCGCGCGTGACGCGATGGCAAGAGTAATGGCCAACCGCTGACCAAGATGGCAGGCTCAAAGTTATATCGTCCAAGATGGCGGGTTTTTGTTGTCAGTTGGATTATATGCAAACCGGTTTTAGTGGCAGTTGTGGCTCTCCCTTGATTTTAAACGGCTATTTAAATACTTTCGTCGACGAGCTGTTTATATGTTTGACGAGGAATAAACGGCAATGAATTGCTTTAGTTAAACACGCCTCGAAGTAACAGAACAAATGACATGGAAGTGAGCAACTCAAAAGGGCAGCAAACTAATCGAAGGGCAATCGTTTTAAAAAAAGCATTTAAGCACCTAAAAGTTGGATTAATAGAACTTGTGAAGAAAGTCGTCCGCTACTGTATTTACATTGATGTCCCGACATAGCCAAATGATATATCTCTGAAAATGTTCCCAAAATATGCCTTTGGTGCCTTTTAATTTTTCGCCTTTCTATTAATCGTTGCCGATAGAAGGATACCTATTTAGTTATTTCATGCCGTTTTTTGCGTTAAGTTTAGACAGATACATACCTTTTATGTTTCGGTGAATTTTGATGAAATAGCCAGAAATCGCTACGTCACGTGCATAAAGTACGTCAGCGGGAATAAAATATTAAAGTCCCCCAATTTTTTTTTTGACTTTTTTGTGAGGGTTAATAATGGCGTTCATCACCCATGTTAGAGTAATGTATATGAGTTGTAGCTCATTGTATTTATTTTGCATTAATTAAATTGTTATTATCAACAGTACGAAATGTGTACCTTACTGAGAGAGGAGAAGAAATCAAATCGGGCGCCTTAAATCAATTATTGTGCGTTGAGCCTAACAACCATAGAATATGATCCAATGAATTTTATTGTCAGAAGGCTTGTTATCTTGTGGAACTGGTCAATCAAAATCAGCTAATAAATATGCATAGATTTTGCAGGGGGTCCCATAACTCGGAGGAAATAAAATATTTTAACCTAATGTTTTGTCACAATGATAACTCATCATGCCCCACATTTGTGCCAATTTTGAGCGAAGTCGGTGATTTGAGCTGTATCATTTCTTGCCTGGCTCTTTTGTGGGCATGCTCTTATAAAAAAATAGGCCACCATTTTGTATATAACGTGTACCATTTATTTTCTTTTCAATGAGTCCTATTAATGCTTTTTTAAATAAGACAACTGTCCGTGTAAATAAGAAAATGAAGTGATTTAATTTTTTGAAAGAAATCCATATTTATTAATCGTTTTGGCTGCCTGTTGTTTTTTGACTTCCTCTTCAGCCGAATTTACTGAAACATAAATGTACACTATATTGTTATGTCCCAGCGGAAACGTTCAGATTAAGCCACTATACAATCAGATTGAACCAACGCACCTTACAAACTCAAAGGTTCAATGGGGGACAACATGTTAACTACAATACTCTTGCGCATTTGCCAATGGGTAAAACACCACAATCCCCCCTTTTTTTTCAAAATAGTTCCTGGCTGAAAACAAAGTGAAATACTTGTTTTACAATGATGGATCTTTACAAACTTAAAACTGCCCTTGTAACAAAGAGTTTAACTCACAAACAATAACTGGAATAAACAACATGTTCAAAGTCATTAAATCGTTAAGGAAATTTTTGTTGCCCTCACGGGTCGTGGTACAATTTTCTCGCTCGAGTCAGGTTCTGCTGCAGTTGCAGCTGTTGTCTGCGTACGAGTTTCTCCTGAATGCTCCTCACTTCCATTTACACTTGGTTGCGGTTGACGTTCAGAGGAAATATCTGAGGTAGGAGGAGATGCTGCTATTTGGCTTTCAGGCATATTATTCCGCTCAAGGAATTTCTTTACGTGGGTAGAGTTCCTCATATATTTTTTTTTTCATTTTATTTATTTATTCCATTCCAAAATTACAAAGATAAATATAAAGTTAACAAGTAGAAGAAGAGAAATGGAAAAGGGCAAAAATAGAGCTAGCTTATTGGATATCTTTGTATGAATTAATTAATACTGAGCAAAATAATACTGGGAGAGTGCTTTTCTAAAACGTTTTCTAGTTGCTAAGTTACGTATAGATAAAAGATGGTCATTCCAATAGTAACATCCAAAACCAGTTGGGCGAAATTTCCCTCTATTTATTTTGGAGAAACCGGGATTTGAGTGTTGTAAGAATGCACCTCGACTGGGGTAGTTATGTTACTCAGATACCAGAGATAAGGTGCAATTCGACGGTTTTTTATAAATGAAGTGGTCATATAATAGCTGGCAAGACCAAGGTTTACATAATGGAGAGTAATATGATCACGACAGTTTTCTTATACTGGACACCATCGGGCGATTCCACTACTACGCTGTTGCCAGTCTTGTCCAATACAAGTTATGGTTCTAGGCTGAAGGGTGGTGTCAACTTGTTTTGTTTGTTTTTTTTTTTTTTCCATTCCTGTCTCGACAATACCATGTCGCCTTCTTTCATATCACTTTCTCGAGTTTCCTTTCTCCTTGGCTTCACTGTCTCTATCATGTACTTCCTCGCCATCTGCTGGAAATTCTTCGATTCCTGGTATGCGTGCTCACAGCTTTCTACGGAACAGGAGTTCTGCAGTGCTAGCTCCAGTGGTACTGGGTAGAGTTGTTCTGTACATCGACAGAAAGGATGCAATTTCTTCTTTCCAATTTCTCTCCTCCATTTGTGCAATCTTGATCCTTTTTAGTAGGGAATGGTTCTGTCTTTCTACCCCTCCATTCGCTTGAGGCCAAAAGTGGAGTCACTCTTCTGCGTTTAATGCATTCTTCTTTGACAAATTTTCGGAAATCTTCACTTATGACCTTCGATCTATTATCAGTCGTGATACTAACTGGGTAAGAAATATTTTCTTGAGACTTGCAATGATCTTGGACCTCCAAGTAGGGGCCAAACCACCCCCCAAACGTTTCATGAAGGCTAAATTTGCTTATTTTATATATTTCTAAACCAAGTTTGGCAGATGAGCTTTGATTGTTATCCAGTTCTTATCATTTGGCTACAATAGTACGCGCGCTCTGATTGGCTGCTGAGCAGGCAAGATTTTCTTGTAATGACCGGGCATTATGATTTTTTTTTTCGGCTGGATGGCTCTTTTGAGTTTTGAGGCTGTGAAGGTTACAAGCGCGAGGGCGAAAACAAAAAAAATACCGACTAAAGTTAACTATCTTGTCAATAACTAAAGAACAAAAATTCTTCTGGTTTCGATCCTATGGCCGAGTTCGTTTCGGTTCAGTGAACGTGACCTCGAATGACCTCTTGCGCGCCCAAACGGATATTGAAACACGTTTCCCTTTTTTCAGAGCTAAAAAGGTCGTATAATAAAAACTTATTAACCTCGTCCCTTTGGTCATTACAGGGAAATCTCAGACCTCGGCCTTGATGTATTGACCTCGCTATCAATACATCAAGGCCTCGGTCTGAGATTTCTCTGTAATGACCTCACTCTCGGTTAATAGGTGGTATATTTTAATTTAAAAGTTGTGATAGAATGTCATATGATGACGTCATGAATGATGACGTCACAAAAACGTGTTAATATATATTTGTTTTTAATCTCATAGTGAAAGTTATGTCATTGGAAAGGTCTTGACTTGAGGAGCACAATACCGAAAACCGTTCTTTGTTACGACGATTATTTTTCGAGTTATGGTAAATTGAATATTTTTTTTGCTGTACCCCCCGGAACTTGCTTAGCCATACTTTCCCTCTAAAGTCAATCTTTTTGGTTTATTTTTAACAGGTTTTTTCTAGGAAGTTTTATCTTAAACGTAAACTTATCAAGGATTTTATTGATTCCTAATTCTAGTTAATTAATTTTAAGTCTGAATATTATCTTAGAGTTTTTAAGTAGTTTTAAATTATTATTGTATTGTCTTTGAAAAGCCTCTATGGGGAAAGTCAATAAAGTATGTATGTAATTTCGTAAAATAGTAAGCTTAGTGTTGCCAAAAGTCGTATGGTTTTAGATATTTAATTTTTGGTTTTACTAAGATGGTATTAACAATTAAAAAACTGGTGACGACACAGGTTTATTACACAAAACTAGTTTTGAATCATAAATACTAGAGAAAAAATAATTTTTATTCCCATTTTCTTCTTTATTCTTGCTATAGTCATCTTTTACATCACGTATGCAACATAGTTGGATTTGCTGAAACAAAATTACAGGTCAAATTTGGGGATTTTTCTCAAGGGGAGGGGGGACCCCACAGTTTGCAGAGATATTTTTCAAGATTAAAAAGCCATATCTCCTTTAATTTTCATGAAAGCGACAAAAAACTTTCAGGATTCAATTCCTCTTGATTTGCTCTTTCGAACACGAATATTAAAAACTTCAAAAGTGGCGAAAAAAATGACGTCATCACTGTGACGTCACAAATTTGACATTTACTGACATTTCTCATGTAAAAATAATTGGCAATTTGTTGTCTGTTAATCTGCCAAGCTTGGAGTAGAAAGATTCAATACTTTCGAAGGAATACGAAATAATGTGAAATATACAAGAAATAATGAAACATTTGGGAGGTGGTTTTGCCCCTATGTGTCATTACTTCCATATGGTGACTGTAATACTCAACAACTACTTAACAAATAGATTCAATTTTGCGGTGCGTCTGTTCAGTTATAGATCACAGAAGACGTCAAAATGTGATAAGAACATCAGTGACCCACTCACGTAGCGGCTTGTGGGCCACTTTTTTGTTCTTACCACATTTTGACGTCTTCTGTGATCTATAACTGAACAGACACACCGCAAAATTGAATCTATTTGTCTTATACAATAACAAAACTTCTGTACACTTCAGTATCGCTGAAGCGCCGCTACCGGTGAGCCTAACTTGTTTTCATTCGAAGTAGTTTTCCGTAATCACGAAGCACTGTTAAACATACGCAATACGAAGGAAAAATAAAATGTCCACGAAAGAAACTGACCTTATTCCATTTGCACTCTGTGAGCTTTAACTAAGGTAAGCGTTCAACGTCGTTCAACTGCCATTCATGGATTTCTTGTAGCGGCTTCAAAGTACTCGAGCATCGGACAAACACTTTCAGCTTTCGATAATTTTTTAAATCAGTCACTGTCTACTCCAAGCTTGTTTAGCCAGTTGTAAAAAATGTCTCGAAAGGTGTAAAGTATTTGGCAGATTGTTCCTCGATGTAGATTTATAATTAAGAAGAACTTTCTCTTGTTGATCTCGCTGCAAGTTTTGAAAAACTTTGCCGAGAAGACTGACTTGGACTATGAACTCTGATCACGCGCGTGAGTCACGCCACGCAGTGACGTCACCTGTGCGTCTGTACTCTAATAGATTACAGGCATCAGCCAATCGCAATGCGCGCAATAACTCGGTTGTTGTATAAAAGAAAATGGTCTCCTGACTGCAGAGATTGAGTCATGAAATTCGCTGAGATGTGTTGCCATGGACGTGAGGGAAGTCTGGTCCCCTTGAGGCTTAGGCATACGGACCATCTGGCAGGGATGACAGCTCTTACAAAGCATTTCCGCGTCCTTGTCACACCCTGGACACCACACTTTTAAACGAGGCCTGCGCTTCATGGACACTATCCTTGGATGTCCCTCGTGTGCAAGCTGCAGGACTCTTTCGCGCAAACTAGAAGGGACGATGATCCATGTTCCCCGCAGTACTAATTTTCCTATTACGGAAAGTTCTTTTCTAACTAGCAAGTATCACTTGTTCTCAACTTTGTGCCACTGTGCCGTTTACACACACTTTCTTACATTTCACCGTTCTTCGTTGACATTTGAGGCACGCTCGATCTCTCTAGTAGGCAATGGTTGCGGTGTCGCCTTTTCCGCGACGAATCGGACATACTCTTCTGCTTCGGAACTAAGATCTGCACTTACTTTGTTCCTTGTGAGGCGGGACAGGGAGTCTGCAATGTTTTCTGTCCCCGGTATGTGTCTAACAGTTAAACGGTAGGGTTGAAGTCTTAAAACCTAACGACTAACCCTTGCACTTGGTTGCAACTCCAGGGGCTTGTTGTCTGTTAGAATTCCGATGTCTGTTCCATACGAATACATGTGCAGCCTCGCGCATGACCATACCATCCACAGAGCTTCTTTCTCTGTCTGTGAGGAACGTTTCTCTACATCTGTTAAACTCCGGCTGGCGTAGCAAATCACTCGCTCTTCACCATTCTTTTCTTGTACTAGAACGGCACGAAGGCCTACTAGGCTGGCATCAGTTATGACACGGGTTTCTGCAGTGATGTCAAAATAACCCAGGGTTTCTGCCGTTGCCAATCTCTTCTTAAATGTATCGAATGCTACTTCTTGTTCTTTTCCCCAGAAGATATGGACATAAATTCTTGAGTGGTTCCGAGATCGGGGATGAACCTCGCACAGAAGTTCACTAAGAAGCTACACAATTCTGCTGCTGACTCTGGTTGTTGTTCTGTGACTCCTTCAACTTTCGCGTGGATTGGCCCGATCCCACGTGCAAAAAGTAAGTGACCCATGAACTCAAGTTCAGACGTGAAATTTACACCTCTCTCTGTTGAGCGTTAGTCTTCTGTCATGGATTCTATCCATAGTCTTTCCGAGTCGCCTGCCAAGCTCATGTGCTGTTCGAGCATGTGCAATGATGTCATCGTGTATATTTCTCACGCCTTGGCAGCCTACTAAGAGTTGCTGAATTACTTTCCGATACATTTCAGCTGCACAGCTGACCCCAGATATTAACCTTTTGTACATGAAAAGTCCCTTGTGAGTAGCAAAAGTGTTAATTGGTCTGGACCCATCTCTCAATTCCACTTGGTGAAATGCCCACTTGATGTCGAGTTTACTGAAAACGGTACAACCATTTAGATCGTGCAGGACTTCATCGACTGTCGAGATGGGGAGTCGTTCCCAAACAATAGCACTATTGGCTTGCCTTATGTCAACGCAGATACGTATGTCACCATTCGGTTTAGGACAACAGCTACAGGTGAGATCCAGGGCGTTGGACCATCTGCCCTCTCAGTTACATCAAGACTCACAAGTTCATCAAGTTTGTGTTTTAATTTGTCCCTCAAGCCGAACGGTCCACGACGCACAGGTTGTGGAACAGGCTTAACGTTTTGATCAATGTGAATATCTAACTGAAAGTCCTTCAGCCTTCCAAACCCCTAATAGCAGGATTTGTACTTCTCAAATATGTTTTCCTGTTTCAAAACATTAACTCCAACTCTTTAACTTAGGTGCAAGACTTTTAGCTGTGTAGCTGTTTCTCTTCCTAACAATGGCTGGCCTTTTCCCTCGATTACAGTGAACTCTGCTTCTACAGCAATGTCTCCTACAGTAACAGTTGCATAAAAACAACCAGTGGCCTTCAACGGTTCAGAACAAATCCACTCAAAACAAATCTGTAGCATCTTTTCCCTTCAGGTTTATCTCAGACAAAATTTAATCCTTCTTTCAGCCCTTCTTTATCGTTTGGACTCTTAGTGGTTCCTGGGCACTCAATAGCTCTTGCTTACCTGTCGCTAGCTTCCATAGATCTTGCAATATCCTGTAGGTGGTTTAAAGTCAGTTATCTTCTTCTTTTCCAGGACGTTTCTTCGTAGTCGATTGGAGATACATTTCTCAATAACCTGGTCATGAATATTTTCAGCTCTCGCAGCGTCGAACTCACAGTCAACGGCCCTGTCTCGAAGCCGTGTAATGTACTGATCGATGCTTTCCGTAGGTAACTAAGTCATGGTCCGAAACAGATGTCTTTCGTAAGGAACATTGACTTGGGGAGTGAAGTATTGGTCGAGTTGCTCCATCGCTACAGTGTAAACACTTTCCTCTTCCTTCAAGTTCTCGAGCTGCAAGAAACGTATAGTAAACATCTTGCATTTGTGGTCCTCCACAATGAAGAAGAAGGGCGTTCTTTTGTTCTGTGTCCTGTATACCTTTTTCAACGATAAATAGCTCAAATTAACGCTTCCATTTCTTCCATCGTACTCCTCCAGTTGTAGGATCCACGTGAACATTGAACGTAGATATTCCTCCTAAATTGGTAGTATTTACGACAGCCATTCTCGAACTGCAGTACAAATCGGTTAACCAGTGTTTTTCCTCGTCCCCAGTTGTAATATCCCAGCGGGATGGTTCGGATTAAACCACTATACAATCCGATTGAACCAACGCACATTATAGACTCAGCAGTTTAATGGCGGACCACATGTTAACTACAATGCTCTTGCGCTGGCGACAATGGGTAAAACATTGCATATATGAGCCATTGACACAAGGTCACAATTTGCAGTAAGGAACCATGAGAACATGAGCACACCAATTAATAAAATGCATGTTTGTTTGAGGTGTTTATTATCCTTTTCGAGCTTAAAGTGTTCAATTTGGAAAAAAATTGGCCCGTAGTTATTCGTTGATTCTTTCAATGGATAGTAGTTTTAATTGATTTGTGAAAAATATATTTGTCATGATAAGTATGTTCGTCTACCTGGTTTGACACAAACTTTTAACCCTATTCAGACCGGTTTTTTTTTTTTTTTTTTTTTTTTTTTTTATCTTTTCAGACGGGGGGGGGGGGGGGGGGGGGGATCCTCCACGTAACTTATGGTCGAACGTATGGTCACAAAATTTTTCCAAAACTCTATCGATTGACAACATTTGTTGTCATGATAACTGACATGAGGTCACAATGACGTTACACATTGATAGTTCATTGCCAGAAAGCGTGTGTCGTACGTATCTAGTGTTTTGATTAATAGTAGCAAAAATTTTGCAGATTATGTTAGGAAACATTTATAATGGCAAGTCGGGAAAAAAAGGTAAACAAATATATATAAAACGACATTATTTTAAGGGCAGCCATCGTGGATCTGCCATCTTGGTTTTTGAAATTTCGTATGTTGGCAACGGAAAATTCGCAAAATGGGTTTTCAACTTTTGTCGCCGATGCTGGATATTATCCTGTGCAATTGTGTACCTGTGCAGTCCTTCCCTACAGGAACTGCAATTGCACAAAACCTTATTGTTAATCCAGGTAGTGTTCACATGGCATTTTTTTTTGTTGTTGCATTCATTAAATATTCCCCTCTAAGACCAATCACATTCGAGAGTCGTATTGATCTTCTAATTTCAGTCGATCTCACCTGTACAATTGTGTCCGTCCCCTGTATACCCGGGTTTGCAAGTGCAGTTATATCCACCATGAGTGTTATTGCAAACTGCATTGACACCACAAGCTGGAGTTGGTTTAGCACATTCGTCGATGTCTATCGAGAGATTTAACAGTTGTTTACATAAGTATGTTTGAATGCCGATCTTTGAAATTATGTTTCAGTCTTGCTCTTTGTAGACAATGTGGTCCGTACGTTTTGTTTTGTTCCCCTTTAAGCTTCCATAGAAGTTACACAGATATAAAAAATCAAAAGAGAACTTTTCTTGTCACAGCAAGTACATTGGTCTGTTCTGGGTGTCAGAGACTTTCCTGGAGCGGTTTCCAGAATTTCGAATGCTCAAAATTTACCGAAATGTGCGCTAAATGAAAGTTAATTAAATGTCTTTTAGGCATCTTTCCTTCTTACCCTTCTCGCAAAGTTCGCCTTCGAATCCAGGAGTGCACGAACATCGATATCCCTTGTATGTAAAACCGGACAGACAAGTTGCGTTGTTCTGGCACGGCCCCCGCCCACTCTTTCCACAGTTGTTCTAAAAAGGAAACGGAAAAGAGTTTACGTTAATAAATTATATAAAACCACGCAATAGTAGAAAATATACATACTGAAAAACGCTTAATGTGTTTTGCTTTGTTTTGTTTTGTTTTAAGTATGAGGGAATGAAGAGAGCCCTCCTGACGCTGACATGTTTTGCTTTACAGTTCTTTTTGTGCTCTAGAAAATTCCTTGCGGACCCTTGCGCCATTCAATTTTAACATAAATACGATAGGTACTATTGTATAAAATGCATTAAGAGGCCAGTTAGGAAAATTTGGATGTTGAAATCAGGAGATACGAGCTAGAATTATGTTCAGTGGTGATGACCGTGTCAATGTGTGCATGTGATTTATCTTAAGGTAGTAACATAGAATTGACATTTTATTTTAAAGTGAATTGACATTTTGTTTAAAACACTGCTCTACCATTCCCTCATTGTCGACTTAATTAGGAAAGACGAGGAAACCAGTGTAAACTTCGACAAACAATTGAGAATGAAGGCTTCTCTGATTTTCAATGTGTAGTGTTTCCCGTGCAATACTTACGCCAATTTTACCAATATATTCGAGGTACGTACTGTAAAATGAGGACCAAGTTTATTCCCATCGAGGATCCGTATTTTACCGTACGGACCGAGAAAAGATGGATAAAGGAAACCATTTCAAGAGGCTATCGCGGCTACATTGACTTGACGCGAGCGTCAAAATTAAGAAAGCGAATTTAGTTCATTTGCCTTACGATAACAGTTTGCAGTTGGCTCGCAGAGACGTGAATCCAAACTTCAAACTGGATACGGTTCAAGGTTACTTTGAAAAAGAAAACTTCTAAAGAGATGTGAAGTTCGATAAACAGAGAAGAACAACTCAACTGAGAAGAAAGCCGTGACCGCAAGCAATTTACAATGTGTTCGTTGAAAACGTGAACTAAATTGTCAACAAACAACCGGTAAGAACCTCAGAGACGGCCGTCTACTTTTAAGCGCTTTGTTGTGTTGTCCTGGGAGGTGTTTGGTGCAGGATTCTTGTTGAAAAATGAGTAAACTATCGAACTAGTCTTATTTGATCTCGAACTAAACTTCATCTAGCCGTTTTTAAAATAATAAGCGGACGTCGTTAAAAAAAAAAAAATGCCGAAGAGATTGTCAACAACAGCAGCAGGTACGTTGTTTTCATTTTGAATGTCTTGTTCGTTTACTCTCGACAAAACTCATTATTTTTTTTTTCCTTAAGAATTCGACGTCTTCACCTTTCGGCAAAGAGAAAATTGTCAAGTTTCTGACTTGTGTGATGCTCGGGGTGCTGTAGACATCATGTGCTACATCGGGGAAGCTTTCAGTTTCTAAAAGTTCTGAAAAATCAAGTTTCAAGTTTATAAGTCCCTGTTCTCTTCGCTTTTGTTTCTCAGAATTTTTGTCCGAGTGCAGATGTTTTCAAAGTAGCTTTCAAAATTTTCTTTGTGAGAGATTTTGATCAACAAAACTTATCGTATCAGGAGGACTCTCAAATTTCGCGGGCCGTACTGTAGAATACGGCCCGTAAAATTAACCAACCACAGCACGCATACTTTCTGAGAGATATAATAATATAAGGGTCTCGAGATGTCACCGGCCTGTTGATTTGCATTTCCATTTTCACTGCCCTACTCAAAATGTTAGTTTTCTTCATAGGCTGGCATTAATTTCCCTCTTATGTTAGTTCAGACGATGGTAATTTATTTCTCTTCTTGAAACTCTTGACTGCTTGGCACTGCGTTTTTAAAAGACATGAAGACACTACATTTGTAGTACTGTATAAGACTTGTTCTTTGCAGTAAGAAGGTTAATCTTCCCCCAGGGGTGGTACTCGAAGTATACATGACGGGGGGGGGGGGGGGGGGGGGTCCGACGGGAGCTTTATATTGCTTTATATTGCAAACTCAAAAAAAAAAAAAATACACAAGCCTGAAATTTTAGACCCAAAAAAATACCTGGCATCAAAATTTCCAACCCCTAAAAATACAAGGCTTAAAGGGACATGGTCACCTTTGTGGCCGCGCTGACCTGGACCCTAGTTTTCTCACTTTGAAAAAAGTCCACCTCAACCCGAAATCAAAAATCCGCTTCGAGTACATCTCAAAATCCGCTTCAATCTTCCCAGTGTCTTACTCGATTTTCCATCCTTTACTGAAAACCTGGTTCTGAGTGTCCTTTTGGTCATCCTATGCTATTACTTTATCACATTTGGTTTAAAACAGTATGGATCGAAAAGAAGAGGTGAGAAGCGTGAAAGCACCGGGCAGAAAAAAATCGCCTGCGCTGACCAAAATAATAAAAGAAATTAACCAAAAACATTGGAGAGTAAATCACCATAATATATGTTTGGAAAATCGCGTTTCTCGACCTGGCAAAAGGTCCGTGCAGTTTGTAAACGATTCGAACTTGGCGTCATCAGGCTGCTCGATTAGGAGCTCAAACGAATACAACAACACGACAAATAATGTTATAAGCTTTACTTTAATTATTCAATATCATTAGGAATGATGACCTGCCTGTTCAATTTCACATTACAACTGAGTCAAGTTTCAATGCCTGCATTTTAATTTGAATAATTTCAACCACACGAGCAAATACAAACGCGGCCGGCGCGGCGAAATAAAAACAATTATGCCAACGTAACGAAACATACTTTGATGCATCGTACGGGGCTAGAAAAAAGATTCTGAGATTTGCACAAACAACATGCCAACTCACAGAAAGAGTGAAAGTTGTAAAAGGAAATTATAAAAGCAAAATATCCGATCGAATGCAGAAATGACCGCGATCACTTGTGTTTCTCACCTCTACTGATATTTCTTCGACTTCAGTGGTATTCGTTGACTCTAGCCTTTCCCTGTACAAGTCCATCGGTAAATTCTCCATGGTTTCAATAAAATCAGTGTTCTAATAATGTAACATGTATATAACCACTACTTTGATTGGCAAATACTTCGATTGGACAAGGCTTGTTGATGCGCTTCTCAGTTTCCGTTCTTCGCTCGCGCGTCTTGTGATGAAGTATGATATGCAAGTTAGCTATGAAATGGTATCTAATGCGCATGTGCACCAGCTGACCGTGTTCCTTTAAATACCTCAATATTGATTTATTCAATTAAGCAGAACTTTCTAATGCATTATTTTACATCAATAAGCTTATGAAAATGGTATGTCCGTTAATGTCTCTTCATCCTCCCTTCTGCTCCACATTTACGGTCAGGTCCTCACTGTGACACTATATCAGCATACCTCTTTCATCAGATTTTGGTTATGATACATATCAAGTTCCTAGAGTAGAAGACCTTTGACGCGAGCTTTGCCTGAATAGGATTCTACAAAGGGTTGAGAAGGCTAGAACTCGATACTACAGATGAGTTGGGGATAATTGGCCACGCATGTGGCAGTTTTAATTGGATCCATTATCTCTAAGTCATAACAAAATATAGAAAATCTGAACATATTTAACAATAATGTAAACGTGGGGCGCCGAAAAACGCCCCCACACAAATAAAAAGCCATAAAAAGAATAGAACTGAATAAGCGTTAGGAAAATACGACTTATAGTGGGGGAACCCGTTGGTCGGCGATAAGGGGTGGTGGAGGGAAACTATTTTCTTGAGCTCTCGACACTTGAATGGCGAGGAATATAGCAGACTCCGCCCTAAAATATAATTGGTTTAACTTTGTACCTGGTACGAAACTTCTCAACGGGTTATCAAATGAACATGCCTCAACATAAACAACATTATGTCTATACATAATGTTTGGTTTTCACATTTTCTGACACGAAAAGGTCGCTCGGAAATAAGACCCAAAAAATACGCGGATTTTTTTAAGACCTAAAAAAAATACGTGACAGATCTCTTGACCCAAAAAATACTGAAATTTTCAACCCCCCAAAATACGTCAGACCCCCGTCATGTATCCTTCGAGTACCCCCTTGGAAATCTCCATCGTCGTTGCGCGACTACTGTCTCCTCATTAGGGCAAGGAATGTATGATGTAGAAAGGACAATTAATTTGATAATCATCATTGGTAATAATCGGTTAATTAAACCTGACACAAAAGGGACATGTGCGTATGCAGGGAAATGTCGCAGCACTATGTAACAGAAACGACATCACAACATGTAAACAGAGAAGAAAATGGAGTACGGTCGTGTTGCAGCAACACATCGCATCCTGCCATAGTAAAACGTGTTTCTGCAACTAAATTGTCCTGCTCATCTTCTTTTTTCGTGCACATACGCGTTGAGATTTTGTCCCTGTTATATGCATGCCGCCGTGGCAATTGCGCCAGCACCTGATTACGTCCCTTTTTGTGCCTGTAGCTTAAACAAATGAGGGTTAAAAGTTATATTAATTTATATTATAACATAGCTAGCAGAGCCGCGCAATCAAATTCAGTATACGTAAGCGTGCTCAAAATCCCGATAGTGCACGCTGATGACGTAATCTACGAGTGAAAATCTCACTGACCTCACACGCTGTGTTTTGCGAAAGCGATCGATGACATCTTATCTTCGGAATGTGGACAGTGAATCCTTTCAATATTTTTTCAAGGATACGAGCTACAAGGTAAGCTGTTTCTTATTACGAGACGGAGAACGAAAGAGAAAATAAATTCGATTTTGCCATCAAAGTTGTTTGTGTGCTTTTCTTCATTCAAACAACAACAACTAAAGCGCGAGTCTCGAAGGACGAAAATCATCTTTTTCACTGCCCTAACGTGGAAGAATGGGTCAACCATGAATGACAACAGTTCGATGACAGTAAAACCTAGCTACCGAACGAAAGTTTTCGCGTTTTAAGCGTTACACCAAAGCGTCAACGGCTTTGTTTTGATTCTTGCCGTTCGGGAAAATTTAATTCATCGGGCGATTCATTTAAAAAGAAAAACGTTTATTTTCATCACGACCGTAATTCTGCAACCACGAATGAAATCGTTCCAGAAAAATACTAAAAACTAAGCATGGAACCGAAATCTTTGACTCTTTTAACCCTCGGAATCTGCTCGGTTGTTCGAGGCTGTTATGTTTTAATTTTTTTCCGCTCTGGACTCTGGAGTAAAAATTTAATTCAGCGAAAACTAACCTCGGAATCAAAAGCAGCATTTGCTTCGCTCTGGCACCGAATAAACTTAGTCAATTTATTAGCCATTTGACACAAACTGCACCACTCGCGTAAACTTGTACATGTGTAATTTATCGCTCGACCGCTATGTTTATTTTCTCACACTGCACACAATAAATACAGTTAGTTTTTTTTTTTTTTTTTTTTTTTTTTTTCCGCGGCCGGTTTTGATGTACAATTCCACCGGCTATGTTATAAAACAATTGGTTCATGCTTTAGCGTGCACTATCGAGTTATGGAGCACTTGGGAAGTTTGGAGAGGACTCAAGAAGCTAAAGTTGCCCTCGGCTATCGCCTAGGGCAACTCTTACGCTTCTTTCGTGCTCTCCAAACTTCCCGCGTGTTCCATAACTCGATAGTGCACGCTAAAGCATGAACCAATTGTTAATTATAGTTTATACCTTCGCGCCACGATAATAGTAAATGGGGTCAGTCTTCAGGTCTTCGCCATGCTCCATGTGAGTGGAGTTATTCAGCTCACATTCATGCGTTGCACTGCCAGGATCTTTATTTTTTATATTGAGACTGACGCAGGCATCTTCCATGTAGCAAAGATATTCACATTCGTCCAAGTTCTTGACCTGAAGCACAGTTTTTATCGTGTGGTTCTTCAAACGTCGCTCAGCATAAACATAGTAGTCTGGAAAGTACAATTCACGATCTCGTTCTGAAAGATAAATAAGATTAAAAAAATAAAAATTAAATAAAGAGATAAGGTAGACTCATCTAGAGGTGGCTAAAAATGGTCGTTGTAGCTGGGTGTGGTGTTAGTGCTGTGGTCGACGTTTCCAAAATCTGTTTAAACAACGTGTTTACGCTTTTTGTTGCATAAACTGGATAATATTATTTTTGCAAATAGTTGTCACTTTATCTGGATTAACTTGCAAACTGCAAACTGATGCCGTAGATCGGCGAAAGCTTGGATTTTAAATGATTTTAATATCATTTTACAGTTCTGTAGTGTAAGGCTTCAATTGAACTTTTACTATTTTCATTTTAGAGACCGCACAAACCTGTGGAAAGTAATTGGTGACCACTTCTCATCAAAATATCAAGATGTAATTTAGTGCTGAGGTCATTCCTTACGGAATCTCAAAAACTTTTTATTTATTGTGACGAGAATTTATTGATAGATCAAGACAATGTCCTCTGCACTTGTTTGCTTGGGACAATATATCACTAACCAGGCAAGGAGAAAAGAAATGGGAATGGCAATTGTCAATTTTAAACGTGCCACAAAACAAGACCGAGTTTTCGCTTCTTGATCAGTATGCCACATAAGCGGAAACTAAAACTGAGTAAACAGTTGTGGGTTATGGCTTTGTTGTGCCTCACTGAAGTATAGAAATACGTTGCCATAGGAATATGGAAATACGTGGATGTCACACCTCACGATCCGATTTTTTTTTAGCATTTGCTTGCTTGTCAGTAAAATGACCCAAATTTGCGTCCGCATTGCGATTTGAAAAATATTTGAAGGCCACGCAGTTATATATCATATCCCGTGAATGACGATTCGCATGCATGTTTTTCAAAACGTGCTCTAAATCGAATTAATAAATAATGGTTCAAACGTTGTCTTCTTTGCGAATTTGACTAAAAACGTGTCGTAAATAACAAACGGTATCTAAATATTGACCAAAATTAAAGTGCACCATCCTGTTAATAACTTCCTCGTTGTTTTTCCTTTCCATTTACAGTCACATTCAGTGTTGATAACTTTACGCCTACAAGGGGGAACATAAGCGTGGTCTACGAAACGTAAAGTAAAATTAACTTGAAAACTCAAGTTTTTTAAAACGAAATGATTTGAATTTGGCAAACAGGTCGACGTACGTGCGCGCGTGTTTCATGATTGTAGTTACATAATAAATTTAGGAAAGGATCGTCGCATATGGTAAGAGAAATTAAGGCAAGGTCTCTATAATTATCCATTTTCCTGTTTAAATTCGACATTTTCTATACTTGAGAGGTTGTCCGGAACATTTGTGCCAGGCACGAGCTCAACGTCAGACAACATTGAAAGTTTAATACAGCCTTATCGATCTTTAGGCGAGGAAATATCAAGTCAAGTCGGTTTCTTCAAACAGGAAAAAAGCAAATTTATCATAGATTCGTTTCGCTCCATTGAATTTTATTTCCCGACAGTGCATCATTTTGGAGGTCATGAACGCAACTGAGTGTAGCAGTTTGTCGCATCGCTTCCAGATCTTCATCTGAACAGAGACTGTCTTAGCTCTTACTTGCTGAGTGTACTGAATGGACTGAACAGAATGGCTTACCAAAAATTTGGTGAAATATATCAAGACAATATCCCCTAGTTAATTATTTTCTTTCTTTTTTTTTCATTACTCGTCTAATATTGCAAAAATTAATGTCAAGCCGATGACTCCAGTAAATTACCGAGGCAAGGCAAGAATGCAAGAAAGCGCAGCTCATTCGAACAAACTTTGAAGCATCGCAATTCCCAGGTTAACATTATCAGGTAGCGATATATTAGTTTCACATATTCTCAACAATACCAACAACAATCTTTTGCTACATTTAACAATATGGATATAAAATATACGATAGATATACAAAATACAAATTTACATACATGCAGTAAAGAGATTTTTCCAACTCACCCTGTGCAGCAGATGGACAAGGCACCATTGAAATCCATGACATGAAAAGGAAGAACAGAAAAGGGCTCATTTTGAAACCACAACGGATGTCCTCAGTTCTTACGTCTCCGAGGCAAGTCAAAATAGTGTTGGGTATGCACCAGTCGAAGTAGCAGCTCAAGCTAACACCGACTAATGAAAGATGGCATGTTATGACACTCAGTTAACAAAACTCGAAACTGTCACATGTTAAGCCAATAAAGTTCAAGCTTGACATAACAAGCTGACAATATCCGCTGTTCATAAGACTTCCCGTTTTAATTATGTATTTCTACCAAAAGAGTAAAATAAGGTTATTTAATTAGTTTATTTGCACAGTTTTTGTCGACTGTGCTAATGTAGTAAACCGTTCGATATAAACAAACAGCTTATACCGTTGAAATTTCCAATGATTTTCAAATTCTTAAGAGGTTTTTTACAAGAGAAATTAAAATTAACACAAGGGATCAAATACATGCGAAGTCCATATCAGCATTTAGTCTTGAATTCAAAATAGCAATTCTTCGTAATAATTCTATACATTTGTATCAACGTTTTTCAAGTGAATTGGATGGGTTTTCGAAGATTATACTCTTCCCTCACCCATGATTTTCCTTATTCTCTTGGTTGTTTGCTTCACAGTGGTCTCGAATATCATTATGTTGAATATTCATGTTAGTTAAGTGATTGTTGGAACAGCAGGATGTTTAAACATCTTTCAAGCTCAGCAAAGATTTAGAAAAAAAATACAAAATAACAAGAATACGAAAGATAAAGATTCCCAGCATGGTTATTCAAAGACTTTTATTTTCATCTTGAGCTGACAAAACAACATCAAACCAGCTGCTTGTACTTCGACGTCATCATTCTTTTTAAGAGGGTTGTTTAACAAAAGTCTCTAATAAAATGCACAAACAAACGAACTTAATTCTTAGTTCTAGTTCTCCTAGGACTAATTACCTAACAGATCTCTTCTATTTATCCAACATTGTATTTCCCATTTATCGTTGGCGGGTAGTTTATTCTTGAAAAGCAGCCGTTTATTCCGCTTTGCCGTATTGCGAAAAAGAGTTTCGTTAAAAAAAAAGTTTTTTTTTTCTTTAAATTAAATCTTATATCATATCGTTTTATTTCGCAAAAGCAAAGTTTATATAAATTTGCGGACTAAAATTTGTTATGAATTATTTGTTTCACTGTTTGTTTCACTATTTACAGTGTCCTCAATTAGTAAAGTCGTGCTAAACACATTGACACTTAAATAAAGTGATTTATTTTATTTTTATTTTATATATCCCACCGCTGCGATGTTTTCAGGGAACTAAAACATCTGTCCCAAAGACAAGTTGCCGCTTTAAATATTTTGGCATTTACGATGGTGACACGAAAAGTACTCTTTTCGGTAATGGGATGCTTAAAGCATTCATAGTTGTAACTTAAGTTATCTGGCAAAGCTAACAGGCCATATATCTTATTGATGCATTCTAATTAGGTGCAATGGGAGACGTGCTCGTTGGTGCTTAATGTCTGAATAAATTTGTCAGACTAGGGCTTTGCGTTGGCGACGAATGTAGAAAAAAAGGTTGACTGTCAGCTTTCGCGTGTGTTAAGGTGTTAGCTTTAACCCTTCAAGTGCAATAATATGCATTTGTTGTTATGCATTGGTGGAATGTAAAACAATAGCGGGTGACCTCTTTTTATACCACAATATATCCAACTCATTTGCCATAGAAGAATACTCAAAGAGAACAATGCGAAGAAGAGAACATATGGGCAAAATTCGACGAGGAAATTCAATTCAATTCAAAAGCAAATGCTTTGAGAGAAACGACAATTAGGTTATAGTTTACTGAAACTAAAGAAGTAAAACTAACACCAGCACTTTGCGGTGCTGTTTGAATATTTAAACATTGGTTGGCTTCGTTAATGTATTGACAAATACGACACTCAGGTTTACATTAGGCAAACACCATCAAATAGCGAAATTGATATTCAATATCCATTTTTAGCTTTCGAAACGAGTTTACCACTTTTGAAAAGGCATCCTCGTGGTCGTAAAAATGCGTGCGTTTTGAAGAAATTTGCATTTTGTTTTTAGAATTATCCCGCTTTAACGTGTTTTGTTGAAGTTAAAGTATGAATGTTGTTTTTTTTTTCTATTTCTTATTTTTTATTTATTTATTTTTTTTTTTTTTACGCTCGGGCGTTAAGTTACAGCGACGTTTTTGCCAAATACTCGCTATGAAACTTATTGTTAGCAAACAATCACTTGTACAGATCTAAATGACAAAACCGCAGCTTCATTTTCTGTATCAGCATCGAAGCTCCTTCAGTTGTAGCTACTGTGCGGAGCGGCCATTATTGACTGATTATGTTGACAGCAAAAGATTGCACTGCGCGACCAGTTTTGGCCAATAACGACAGAGGAAAATTTAGTAGTGACCTATAAATATTGATAGAACATGGTCACACACCCGTTATTCTTGAACTTCATCGAATTTCGAGCCTGATTGCTTAGCACCCACTTGCTCCTCTTATGAATACTTCCATTCAATATGCTACCTAAGAAACAATATTGTATCACACATATGCATACAGCATCATGTTGGATGAACATGAATTTGTGTTAGTCAGTGGCCTCTCCAATTAATTTGTGACGAGCAACGTTTGATCATTTATTATGTTCATCAAAAGTGATATTGGTTATTACTTACAAAAAAAAAATGTTCGGTCGCTTAAACAGGGTGTTTAACAATGAACAATGGCACACTCGGTTGCGGGACACTGATTTGTTTTGTGTCATAGAACGAGTTTTCTGATATATGGAAGGCTCATTCTTGAAGGTTTAACCCTTCAGACGTACGAGTACGGGCAGGTATGGCGCGCGCGGTGGGGGGGGGGGGGGGGGGATGTCACCCCTGGCGAAGTTTTCTGTAGTAATTGTTTTAAGTGTGACGTCCGGGAAGGCACCAAGACGACAGGTATAAAAAAAAAACAAAACATGCTTTAATACGACAGCCTGCACGATACGCTAAACAGCTTACCACCCTGACCTCACTACTCCCGGTCAGCGGTAACTTAGGACTTCATGTTACTACATCTCCCTTTTTTAAAAGCCAACTTCATGTCAATAGGCACATCATTGTTCTCTAGTGTCCCAAATGAATACTAATCTTAGCATTTTTGAGTGAGTCTTTCCGGTCTTGTAAGAGCTCCTTTAGGTCTGCTGCGGGTCAGCTGCAGTTCGGGCTGTGAAGGATCATTTACTGCTGGTTGGTCCTTAGAGGCAGGCACCACTCCTTTGTTATCTTTGCTGGATGCAGGTGCTGAGGAAAACTCTGGGGTCGTCTCTCTTGTTGGTGTCGGTTCGCGGCTCTCAAAACCATCATTCTTGGTTTAGACTGATCATGAAGGTCTTCCCTCAGGAACTCTCAGTGGCGTCATCCTCCGGTTCCTTCTCATTTGGCTATTTGGGGTCTGCATGACTACGGGCCTTGGAAATTCGTGTTGCTTTATTACTATCCCTTCTTCTTTCAGGTCAGGAATCCATTCGCAATCACCGGGTGACAACTCCTATCCGTCCACTTATCTGTGTCTACGGTCGTAATCAAATTTTGTTTTTGCTCTTCTTCTGATGTGATCATAATCAGGGGTATTTGGCTTCAGCTCATCAGGGTTACAGGAGACGCTGGTGCGTAATTTTTGGCTCAAGATTAACTGTGCTGGAGAGTGGCGATTATGCACTGGAATATCTCTGTAGAGCTAGGTATTCGTCACAACTCTTATTTAATACCATCGTCATCATTTAGACTGCCCTTTCCACTTCTCCGTTAGGCTCTGGATATCTTGTAGATGATGTTATGTGCTGAAATTGCCAGTCAATGGAAAAAAAAAGTGGTGAACTCGTATGAATCAAATTGGGGGCCGTTTTCGGTGAACATGACACCCATGTCCAATATACCAGCACTGTAACGATCCTTTAATGGCAAATTCAGTACGTTCGATTCGTGCGGATCGTTAAGGATCCTTGCAATCCGTAGAGTTTCAGTTCGTCCGCTTGGTACGGATCGTTAAGGGCTCTTGCTCTCCGTAGAGTAGAGTTTACGGATCGTATGTTGCATCTCATTAAATCAAAGAGGGCATGTGTTTTAAGAGGGCCGGAAGGAACGACGTCACAATAGCTGGGGGTATGACGTCACAGTAACCGGGAGGGAGGGGAGGTATGATGTCACAGTAACCCCTGGGGTTGACATCATCAAAAGTGATGACATCAAAATCTAAAAATAGAATAGAGATATCATTGGGGTGGTTTACATTATCATTATCGGTGACATCATAGTTCAAAAAATAGAATAGGGGCAATAGGCGGGTTAGCTCAATATGTTGACAGAATAGGGACCAAACGCTGATTGACAGAGTAGGGAACTAGTCTACTTGGCTAGCACCAAAATAAAAGCAGACACATTTCGTCCAACTCGCCATTTTACTATTCTATCTCAAGCTGAGGCTATCTTTGTTTGTTTGTTTTGTTTGTTTTCAAATGGGAAAAAAAATATGCTTCATGAAAGTGGAACCGCCAGCTAAACATCAGTCGACTGTGGATGAAGTCGAAATAAGTTGAACATGAGAAGACGAGTGTGTCGTGATTGTCCAGTCCCTAACTGCGAGGCCAGGTATCTTGTGAAGTTGTCAAATCATTTGACAGATGTGCATGAACTAGACTACTACCAACGAAGGAAATGGTTACAGGAAGCAAAGTTACAACCAAAAGTTAAAATCATGATCTATGACGACGAACACAGCAAAGGTTCAGGAAAGAAGCGTTGGCTTAGCGCAAATATTAAACATGAGAATCAGGACGAAAAGATCGTTTGTGAAAATCACACTCAGAGAAGAGGTTTTTACAAGAAGACCAAACGGAAAGGACCCTTGTCCAAGAAAAGGAAACTATGAAAATGAATATAAAATACTGCGGGAAAACAAATTTTGTTAAACATTTTAATAACCAATGTTTCCCGTTTTGCAATTGAACTTTTAATTCTTATAAAATCAAGGACTTTGCCGGGACACTAGCGACTTTCCCGGGACAATAGAGACTTTCCGAGGACAATAAGGACTTTCAAAGGATAAAAAGGAACAACGGGCCATTTTGTTAATTTTTATCAATGTCGGTAAAAAATCGATAATAAAATGACGCGCGTGGAACACACGAGAGAATTACGCGCGAGATAACAAAACAAAAAGCTCGCAAATTGGGTTTAAAGAATGAAAGAAAAAATAAAACGAATAAAATTGATGTTTAAAAAAAGTCATTAAGGGCATGTATTATGTATATAATGGAAAAGTAACGTTGTGCATGATACTCCCTGTATATATTTTAATTTACACGCCATTAAAACCAGTACAAAACAGAATTTTGCATTTAAAATAAGATTCTGTATATTGCGGACATTGTACAAGAATAATAAGCAGATTAACCATAACAATGGCGAAGCTTTCTCATTAACCTCGTTCAATGTCTGCAGGTTGGATTGCCGCGGCAATCCTTTGTACATTGAACGCGAAATCATGTCTTTGTAATGGAATCATTCCTGTGTTGTAATATATACAAGGAATGCATGTTCTATTCACTGCGATTTCAGTGTCTTCTTCTGCAAAACTACGGGAGAAGGAAAAATATATGCAGTTTCAATAACTATTTGGATCAAAGTTAATTGAATTGCGTATATGAACAATAACCCCGCCTCAACCAATACTTATAAGAGGAGTGCGCTGCTGCTTCTTGTAGTTCAGTCTGTTCTTAGAGCTCACACAGCACAGATCAAAATGTGGTGTAACAACCAATTCTTTCAGCAAGGTTATGGTAAAATCCTATATGATAGCGAAGATAGCGAGAGCTCCCAAGAAAGTGAACACTCATGTCAAAGCTCTACATCTAGCGAAGAAATGGAATCTTCTCAAGAAGAAGAGGCTAGTATAGATCCTTGGTCACGAATTCAAGATGAAGTTACCAGTCGCCACGAAACCCAACTCGAAGCCATGATAAATGAGTATGAACAACATGGAGATTCGTCTGAAGTGGCCGGTGTTAAAGCTGAAAATTCTCTACTTCCAGTATATAGGAAAGAGCTTAGAATAGTACTTTTGGAGTATTTACAGTGGATGCATGCCATGAAGAACGATTCGACCTTTCGTAAAGTGATGGAGACCAAAAATGAATTGAAAGATACAGAAGGATATGATTGGCTCGAATCGACAGAGCTTGCAATCGATAAGCGAAAATTCTTACTCAATCGATTGTTTGTCAAACAACCCGTTCCCGAAAACTAAACGAACTCTGTTTGTGTACTGTTCTTATAACACACTTAATCGCTGCTTTGTTATCAATAAATGTATTTGGCTAAAAGAGATCAGCTGTTTATTTCTTCTCGCGTAGTAGTGTTGAGCAGGTTTCAATTTAAAATCCTCTAATTGTACGGGACGCTTTTCAACGATATATTTCATCGGGTAAAGGCAAGACGCAATTTATAGTTTACCGTTTAAACATTGCAAAGAATGGAATTAATTCATAAAGGTCGTAAAGATGGCCTCGTTCTTTTGGTATTGAATTAAGAGGCTTCCTGTAAGATACTTTTACTTACTTTACCTCGATTACTTTATAGACATTCAATTAGCTTTTCTAGAGCTAGAGGTTTCGCCTAAAACAAAGGCGTTTATAACATGCGTTTCCCAAGGGTTATTTTCGAAGCAAAAAAATCACACTCCAGATAAAAACCTCACAACAGTTTATTTTCGCTTTTTACGGATTAAAGAAACCTTTCTTACTGTCGCCGAAAGAGCAAATAAGTCGTTAAAAGTTTCCAATTTTCAACGTTTATGTTAATACAAGATCGTCATCCTTAAGAAATTCATTCAGTTGAATGCCGAGCAATGACAACAAATCAAATAAATCGCTTTAACAAACGGCAGCCGAGGAATTCGTAGATTTGCAATAGCGCCTAGAAGCGGATCAGTTCATTTCCACTTCATTTTTCTTCGCTGATTAAAACAACCTATATTTTCATCCCTTTAAAGGGTTCCTGCGTTCCCGTTTTCCCGTCGAATTCCACATCAGCAAATTCCACAGTACCTCTCGCTCGTACAAATACATTTTCGCCGCTTTGGAGCACTGTCCTGGTCAATGTCGGTAATCCATATGTAGTAAAGGTAAAAACTGGGTGTTTCGTTGAAAAGCAACTATTCAAAGTAAGACATTTCAACTAATTTCCTTCATTATTGTGATAAAAAAGATTTTCAGCTGTGAGTCCATTCGAAAGTAGTAGCAACGCTTTTGTTCAAATTAAACACGGCTTTTCAAACGGTTCTTTTCAAAACAGCAAACAATTAGACGGTAACTATATTCAAGCTTGAACTAGACATGCTTCAATGATTTCGCTTAAGGCTAAGGCCTATTTCTTGTTTTAAACGTTATAATTATATTGGAACTTATGTCACTCTAAGCCATAGACCCACGTGCGCTTGCACTACTGCACATCGGTTATTTAGTTTTACTGGATCTGACCTCATGTGCATTTGATACACATGCCTCGTGTCACCCATGTTGGAGGGAAAAAGAATTAGTTATTCACATATCATTGTTCTTGAAGCTACCCCCTTACACCCGAGAGATAATATAAGCTGTCAGCGCTGAATGGGTACTATTTGAATAGAGCAATGGACAAGACAGGATTTTGTATAATGAACTACAAATTAATTCATCTCGTGTTTTGTACATCATTTGAAAAACTCGATAATTACATGAATTCATAGCATCCAAGTTTAAAACATTCGTCGTTGATTTACTTGAGTTCAAAATGTCTATACAATAAAAAGGCACTGGTCACATCCACCTTGATAAGTTGAAGTAAATATTCTAACCAGGAATCTTCTAAATACACATCCACCTTTGTGAGTATTTTTTTCTCAATCTTAGACCATAGTTTGTTTACACTTAAGTGTGTTTTCGCCCGTTCATAATGTTTTATCCAAATTTCCTCCTGCTCCATGGTCATACACTCAAGGTCTAGTTGACTGAGGTCATCCATCGCACAGCCTTCACAATGGTCTCTCGCCTCTTCATTTACTAAAGCATTCATCCACCACGCAAACTCCTCTATTATAATATCCACTATCTCATTTCGTTTAATTTGTGTCTCAGCTTCAATCTCATCCACCAACATATTTCTGCTCTGTTTCGAGTTACACATGATTTCAGGAAACAAACGTGTCTTCTATCCACTGCTTACTCAAGATACTAGTATATTCCCAAAATTTCAGCCTTTTTATAATGAAAAATCTAGTTAAAAATAATTCCATTACAACATTTTTTTCTATTTTTAGAACAATGATGAGATTCCACCACCTAAACAGGTGATTGTGGGGGTGTATACTATTTTCAGATGGTGATGTCATCAGTTTTGATGATCTCAGCCCCAGGGGTTACTGTGACGTCATACCTTCCCTCCCCCCGGTTAATGTGACGTCATATCCCCAGCTATTGTGACGTCATTCCTCCCGGCCCTCCCGGCGTCAAAGCCCCCTTTTATATCTACTAACTCGTGCATCTCATTTAACCAAATCAAAGAGCCCAAGTGTGTTAAGGTCGCGCAGGACCCTTGCTCATTAATAAATTCATTAGCCAAATTTCTTGAGGGGGTGTCATCTTGTAAAGCTTTAATTATCCGAGTTTTGAACATCGATTCCTCTTAATCTTATAGAGGATATTAGGGAATGATGTAATTACATCATGGTTGTAGAAAATGAATACACTAGAATGGTCAGATTTAGTCACACTCTTCGAAGTACACACTCTCCCAAAAATATTTGGTGTATTTGTCAAAAATACATCCAAAATACACTCATTTCTTGTCGGAGTCTTGACAAGTTGCGAAAGCCCACTTTGTTGTGTAAGATATTTCAAATCAAGTTTATTAATGTCACCAGCAATAATCAACTTCGCGTTCGGTGAGGTGGCAAGCATGCTTTCGCAGGAATTAACTAAGAAGTCAGTAAAAGCAGTTTCGCAATAATCAAAGGTCGGTGGATGGTAAACCGAGGCAACAGAATAATCTTGATTGGTCGTAGATACCTTTGCCCACAAACACTCGTACTCGTTGCCACGAACATCTATCTCCTCTATTTTCCAGTCCTTCCTGCACAGAATTGCAACTCCACCACCTCTTTTGGTTGCTCGGTCCTTTCGAAGCAACCTTTCCGTCTGGGGTAACAAGTGAGTTGTCAATATCACCTCGTAGCCATGTCTCAGATAACCAGCAAAGATCAATCGAATTACCCATCAGTTCACTTTGTAGCTCTTCTCGAGCAAAGTTCTTCACAAGCGAGCGAATATTTAGTACCAGGCACGTAGGTGTTATCCTGGGCAGACTTGCACAATTAGTTAACTGTACAGAGGAAAGAACTCGTTTCCGTTCATCAGTACGAGTGCGGTGGGATGAATAATTAAATAATTGATTTTAGCAATTTACTCGAGATAAAACTAAACGTGTGAACATAAATCGCAAAGTTCGAAAACTGGGAATATGACTCGCTATTAATTTCCGCGCGCGCTCATTGGACAAGACACATCACGTGGTACAAAATCGGACGACGGGTATCAGCCAATATACCCCGTGCGATTTGACATCCGTCGTCCGATTTTTTTTTTTTTTTTTTTTTTTTTTTTTTTTTTTTTTTATAGCAGTGCAAAACAAACGTAAAAGTGACCTTTTCAGGTATAACGTTTTAATAAAATCACAGTGTTAAAAAATAAATTCGAAACCTATCTAAATTATGCCGTGATTATCGCGCGCTGTAGGTTTTTCCTTTTTCCCGCAATGAAGCGCATTGAAGAAATTAATCGGAAGGTTATAAAAAATATAATTTATTTATTTTTATTTATTTATTTATTTAACATTTCTTTATACACGGTTAAAAATCATCAGGTAATATACTATTATTTAAAATTATAATAAAAATTAATACTAATAAACTACTAATAAACAATCCATGCTAAATACTAATTAATAAAAAATTGAAATACATGTAGTAAATACTAATTTAAATATTAAACTAATCCTGTTTTCCATGAATGCCGTGTCTAACTTTGGTTTTAAATTGATTATAGGATTTTATCATCCTGAGATTGCAGGGTAGGCTGTTCCAGAGAGTTGCAAAACTGTAACTAAAGCTATTTTTCATATAGTTAGTTCGTGGATGTGGTACAACCAGTTTGTTTTCGGAATCCCTTAAAGAATAGCGGATTCCACTACGTTTTAGAAATTTAGACGATAGGTATTCAGGAACCAAGCCATTTAAAGATCTATATACCATTAAGGCTTTCTGAATTTGACGTTGGGTACACAAATCTTTCCAACCTAGTTGTCGTATTAGACCTTTGGCATAAGTATCATAACTAGAGGAAGTTAACACGCGAGCGGCGCGGTTCTGAAGCTTTTGTAGCCTGTCCGACAAAGTTTTACCGCAATTACCCCAGACAAGATTGCAATAGTCAAAATGAGGTTGAATTAGAGCACTGTATATATAAAGCAGTGTAGCTGGTGGAACAAAAGGCCTAACTCGTTTTATGGCACCAATCCCAGATGCAATCTTTTTAGACAATTTATCAATATGGGTTTGCCAAGTTAGGTTTTCGTCGATCAACACACCAAGCGATTTGACTGAGGAGACACGATTTATTGGAACATTATTAATCGAGAGCTCAAGTGTATCTGGAAGGGTACTTAATCTTTGTCTGGAACCAATCAACATAAATTCAGTTTTAGTCGCGTTTAAAGTAAGTTTATTAGAAGTAAGCCAATTGTTTAAATTACTTAGATCGTGATTTAGATTAGACTGTATAGAGCTCAGATCCGCTCCCGCATATGTGATGTGGGTGTCATCAGCATACATCCTAGGCTGACATGTTGATAGGCAGTTGGGCAAGTCGTTAATGTAAATAAGAAATAATAGGGGACCTAGGATTGTTCCTTGAGGTACCCCACATTTTAGCGAACAGGTTTGAGAAAGAGAACCATTAACAAGACATCGTTGTGTACGGCTAGACAAATATGAGTTGAACCAGTCAAGAGCTACTCCTTGAACTCCGTAAAGGTTCATTTTAGTTAAAAGAATTTCATGATCAACAGTGTCGAACGCTTTTTTTAAATCGAGAAAAACTACAGCATTAACATTTCCGCGATCGATATTAGACGCCCAACTATCGGTAGCTTCTAATAGAGCAGTAACAGTTGAATGCAATGAACGAAAGCCCGACTGTTGTTTAGAAATTACGTCCTCTTTCGTTAGAAAGCTATATAGCTGGTCATACACGATCCTCTCGAATACCTTAGCAATTACTGGAATGACTGAAATTGGTCGATAATTATTTAGATCAGATCGCTCACCCTGCTTAAACAACGGAGTAACTCTAGCACATTTCCAATCGTCAGGAAATATACCAGAAGTCAAAGACTTGTTAAAGAGGTCAGATAAAGAGACCGAAATAAGATCGGCACATTCACGGATTAATCTAGCAGAAATGTTATCAAGACCTGTTGCTTTGTTTAGATGTTTAGATGAGAAAAAACAATATTACTGCTAGTTGGACAGAAATGGAATGTTTTGTTGTTACAATTGATAAAGTTAGTGTAGCTCGAATCATCGTTTTGACCTATTGGAGGTATTTCATTGGCAAGTCTGGGCCCGATTGTTGAAAAATGGTCATTAAAAGTATCTGAAATTTCACTAGAATTATTGATTACAACATCATTTACTTTTAGTTCTTTCACAGTCTCATTGCTTTTACGGCGAGATGTAAGTTCATTTTTCGTTTGCCAAGTTTTCTTAGAGTTGCCCTCAAATTGCATAAAAGCTTTCGAAAAATAAGATTCCTTAGCAGTTTTGATCCTATTATTTATTGCGTTTCGCAGCTTTTTATACTTTGCCCAATCGCACGGATCATTTGACTTAACAGCTTTTCTCTTGGCAGCGTCACGATCGCGCATACCTTTCTTCAAGTCCGAGTTGATCCAGGGTGCCTTATGCGATCTTATACGTTTAGTTCTAAATGGAGCATGTATGTTGACAATGCTCAGAAATTTTGCTTTCCAGTTAGCCCACAAAATATTTGGATCATCAGAATTACAACTCCAGTCTTGTTGATAGATATCGTTACGAAATTTTCCACGATTAAAGTTTTGAAAATTTCTGTAAGATATGGTAGAATGCCCTTTTGATGGGAAATCGTGAGATAGTTTACGATAGACATAAATAAGGCTATGATCGCTGATGCCAATATGAGAGACTCCGGAACAGACTACCCTGTCAACATAGTTCGTATAGATTAAGTCAATTAATATTGATGAGGATTCAGTTATACGGGTCGGTTCAGTAATGAGTTGTTGGAGCCCGTACACATCAGATATTTCACATAAACGACGAGTATTCGTATCATAATGGGGAGAGGCCAAATTGCAGTTAATATCACCTACTAAGTAATATTCAAAGCCAAGGGAATCTAATTTACCGATAAGTGATTCATAATACATAATTCATAATTTACCGATAAGTGATTCATAATACGAAAAAACTTTATAAACCCCTTTCTGGCTGGTATATTGGAGGATAATGCCCTTGGCTGAAAGATTGTCCTCATAATTTCACAGTTACCCTCGAAGCTTCGCTTCTCGGCCAACTGTTCATTTTTCGGACAATCTTTCAGCCTCGGGCATTATCCTCCAATATACCAGTCGCCTGAACGGGTTTATTTACTAAATATTCCCCAGTTTTGTCTGCATCACGTGACCTGTTTAGACCAATCACGCGCGAAAAATATTTGACAGATTATTATGGATATTATAAGCGAATGCAAACCCTAACTTAAAGAGTTATGTTTTTATTGCAAAGATCTAACGATTCGATTCTGTTACGTAACGATTCAAGGTAGATTCTAATTACAATGCGTGCTTGTGGTCGTCATTAGCTTCTAATCTAATTTACGAAAACTTAATTAAAACAGTAGGAGACATTCAGGCCCAACCCTAATTTAAGCGAAAGAAAATTAGCAATGATTATTGAACTTCGAGTTATTTAACCCAAGGCATACATGTTGCCTCGAGTTTTTCAGGATTTCTTCAGAGAACTTTCGAGCATTAAAATCATTCAGAGTCGATGAGTTCTTTAAACAAACCAGTTATTTTTAATTCTTTTTTTATTATAATAATTTCTTATCATATGTAGTGATATCGCAGATAGACCTGTCAAAAAAGGCCCTTGAAACTGATTAGTTTTTTTCGTTAATAGCGGAGCTCTTGCGCGCGAAGCGCGCCAGCGGAGCACCATGGGTAAGAATTTTTGGTAAACCCATGAGGCCAAGAAAATTTGGTGCGTACGCCCGTCGTCCGCACGCCCGCCCGTACAGACTCGCGGGGAGGGAGAGTGGAATCCTGGGGTAGCCCGACAGAGGGTGGGGGGAGGAAAATAAGCTGAGGGAGATGGGGAGCAGATGAATGCCATCTCTACTTATCCCGACACTTATCTCTACTTACGTACGTAAACAAAGCTTACAACTTTGATCAATTGATAGCTGTCAAATCAAGGTATCCGCTGACCAGTATCACGTGGCCATATCGCGGGCTCACATTTGGAGCTCATCGAGGTCTCGTGTTTTTGTGAAGTTGACCGCTGACCAGATCATGGTTTTCTAGTTGATCGCGGGCTCAAATCCTAGTTTTTTTTACAAATTTTTACGACTGTTTTTGCGTATGCAAAACGGGAGTTATGGATTGAGTGGCAATTTGAAGCCATCCTTCCTTCATTCCTTCAGTCGATCAGATGTAAACAAAAGGCCGTTGACAGATGGTTGGCAGACCTACATGTAACGCTACTCTCAGTTTGACGTTGCGGTTTATTAGGACCGATGACAGACCATTGTACTTTAGGCGCTGATGGTTTTGTTTTGATGGGTATGTGATGATAATTTGAAAATCGATTGTGAACATATTTTATTTTTGTTTTACCTTAAATCAGGTGTATGTTGTTTCTGCCCTATAGAAAAATCAACAGAATCTTCTTAAGTTTCCATGTGACGGTAAGAGCGAAATTGAAAGCGAAGTTTGCGTAATCGCCAGCTGACAGAAGATTATCAGTGTCACGCGACAAAGGTCAACGCAGCCGATTTCAAAATAATTTTTTTGCGACGCTTAATCTTCACAGCAATCAAAGAATGCAAGATCAAACTCATCATGCTCATGGCACTATCAAAACACATTCCGGAAATTGACGTCAATCGTACACGCTGTACAGGGAAAAGAGTGTACACACGCTAGCACGAAAACACGCAAACTTGAATTTGTCTGCTTGGAGCTTGCTTCTTTTACAACCAATGCAAAGCAAAATGAAAAACAACGTAAATCCGTGTAGATCTTTACAAGTGATGCACGTTCGACTTTGACGATTTAATTCGTCACTTGTTAAATAGAAGCGACAAGGAGGAACAATTACATCGTGTGCTTCACAGCGACAACCTAAATCAACGCATTTCAAACACCTTTTATAGGCCTCGGAGTTAAGAAGTACCCTTGCTGAGTTTTATAACCCACAACAGATAAATGTTCATCGCATGCAAGCAAAATCATCAGCACAGGTCGCAGCGGAGAACACTCGAGTTTCAACGACCAGATAAAATCTGGAGCGAGATTTATTCCTAGCAGAAGACTACCTATCCCAAAAGCCAGAGGACCCTACCGCAAGTAAAAGAGGAACAACCAAACGCACAGTATAAGCAGCCAAAATAGCGGTCGCAGAAGACAGGCAAAGTCATATTTTAAAAGCATATTAAAATAAAAGATGATGCGCGGATCGTTAAAAGTGATCATATGTTTTCAAACACGAATAGAAAAATACATAGAAAACAACTTGCCTCCAAAGTTATCCAGATATACACGCAATCCAATTCCACCAAAAAGTCGTTCCACGTGCCATTGAGGTCACCACAAAATCAGACTTGAAAGCGAAGTTTGTGTAATCGCTAGCTGACAGAACATTATCAGTGTCACGGGACAAAGGTCCACGTAGCCGATTTCAAAATAAATTTTACGCGACGTTAATCTTCACAGCAATCAAAGAATGCAAGAACAAACTTATCATGCTCATGGCACTATCAAAACACATTCCGGAAATTGAACGTCAATCGTACACGCTGTACAGGGAAAAGAGTGCACACCCGCTAGCACGAAAACACGCAAACTTGAATTTGTCTGCTTGGAGCTTGCTTCTTTTGCAACCAATGCAAAACAAAATGAAAAACAACGTAAATCCGTATAGATCTTTACAAGTGATGCACGTTCGACTTCGACGATTTAATTCGTCACTTGTTAAATAAAAGCGACAAGAACTCGCACGAACACATTAAACGATGACGTCATCGCTTAAAAAAACAGTCGTGGCCTCATAGGGCCCTTTGATTTGATCATCGCGTTAATTCAGATTTAAATAATGGGCAAAGTTAATAACCGAGGAGCTCAGCTTTTGGGCATGGCTAGATCTATTGTAAAAAGTTTTTCTGTTAAAGAAATGATCTGGACATTTCATTTCAACTTAAACGAGGCGATTGTATGAAAAGGCGGCAAACTGGTTTGATCGTTGTTCACTGCTGAATTGAAAGACGGGAAGAAAGCGTGTTGGAGGACATAGATCTTCGTGAATATATCTAGCTTTATTTACTTATCTACAGTATGGAAACTTATGCCCAGGGACTTAGGATAGCCTCTTAATGGTAAGATCCGAAATAATTGTTGTACTTAAAGTGCCTATAACCCTCAAAACTTTTTTTGCCGGATTAAATCTTTGCATTGTACTGAGTTAAGTGCCGCAAAAAAATTTGGATTTGGTTAAAGTTGAGATTTTTCTACTCACGACCGAGTGAAGTGGAAACTTATGGGGCGCCGTTTGTAAATTTATAATTTAGACCGAATTCAAGCCATTATTTCCTTATATGTAAATAATTGAAAATGTCAGACAATTTATTTAGAAATAAGACACAAGAACTTGTCGGATGATATTTAAATAATTATTTCAGGGACGTTCTGATTTATAGATATTCTTTTCCGATAAGTAATTATATATAAATAATAATTGAAACAACTCCAATTATTTATAAATCAGGCTATCTCCAAAATATGTATTTACATATCATAATATGTACAAACCTATTATTTATAAATCATGAAATTTCGTCTCTTTGAATGCAAAAGTATTATTTATAAATAATCCACTCACTTGGTGCTTGATTTCATTATTTACAAATCATACATTTTTATAACACCCCTGTTAAACCATTATTTATAAATAATGAAATTTCACTTCGCCAAGTGTAAATTTATTATTTATAAACAATGGTATTTCACTTAGGGAATTTTATGATTTACATATCAATTTTGCATCGCAGTGCACAACCTGGAACTTTGCTATCTCTCCGATCTTAAAAATGGCGGGAAATTTTAGCCGAGGTCAGGGTATTTACGCAACTAGCCTTGCAAAGTTATCTTTCCGATCTTCGCAAAAAGCGGCGCAGGAGAGCCTAATTATTCGGAATATTCCTAGACAGGATGACCGTGTAACACTTTCAGTCTTTGCTCGAAGCTAACCTCGATTAACACTTTACAAGCCGGAGTGATGTCGGAGCAAAACTCGGTCCTAAAGAAAGAAACGCAATACAAACATGCATTCATCTCTAACTGAAAAAGGAAACAACAGAAAAGTAAAAAAGCAAGCCCACAGAGAAAAAGAAAGGATACCTATGGGGTGTTTATTAACACGTCATGTCTAATCAAAATTTCTTTCAGGCTCTACTGAGTATAAAATGAACCGCAAATGGATTGTATTCGAAGTATCAAGCGACGTGACGATTTTCGAGAATTAAGAATCGAGTTTCATAAAAAAGTTGTAATTTTTGAGCTATCCGCGAAGACTAGAAACTTTGTCCTCGGCAATCAGATTAGTTATGATGAAGGGGACATATACAGGTGTATTTGTGTATTTGCCAAACTACAGCACTAGCACTAGCACTCTACATAACACTCCTTCTATTCTTTTAAAAATAAAAACGGTTGATATTGCAGGTTCAGTACAGTAAACATTCAAAACCGGAAATGGAATGTGTTCGAATGCATGTTTGTATTGCGTTTCTTTCTTTAGGACCGAGTTTTGTTCCGACATCACTCCGGCTTGTAAAGGGCTAATCGAGGTTAGCTTCGAGCAAAGACTGAAAGCGTTACACGGTCATCCTGTCTAGGAATATTCCGAATAATTAGGCTCTCCTGCGCCGCTTTTTGCGAAGATCGGAAAGATAACTTTGCAAGGCTAATTGCGTAAATACCCTGACCTCGGCTAAAATTTCCCGCCATTTTTAAGATCGGAGAGATAGCAAAGTTCCAGGTTGTGCAATGCGATGCAAAATTGATATGTAAATCATAAAATTCCCTAAAAGCATCTTAGATTACAACCATTTTTTTTATAAATAATAAATTTGGGCACGTAGTGAAATACCATTATTTATAAATAATAAATTTACACTTGGCGAAGTGAAATTTCATTATTTATAAATAATGGTTTAACAGGGGTGTTAAGAAAATGCATGATTTGTAAATAATGAAATCAAGCACCAAGTGAGTGGATTATTTATAAATAATACTTTTACATTCGAAGAGACGAAATTTCATGATTTATAAATAATAAGTTTGTATATATTATGATATGTAAATACATATTTTAGAGATAACCTGATTTATAAATAATTGGAGTTGTTTCAATAATTATTTATATATAATTACTTTATCGGAAAAGAATATTTATAAATCAGAACGTCCCAGAAATAATTATTTAAATATCATCCGACAAGTTCTTGTGTCTTATTTCTAAATAAATTGTCTGACATTTTCAATTATTTACATATAAGGAAATAATGGCTTGAATTCGGTCTAAATAATAAATTTACAAACGGCGCCCCATAGGAAACTGGGACTAGTGACGTAAAACCAGGATATTGGCAATCGTTCTGAAGTGGAATCATAGGAGTAGATCGTAGATCTCGACGGCGAGTTAATAATTCTCGTAGAATATCAATGTAATAACTTATTCTGATAGGAGAATTCAAGTACTGCATGTTTATATATGTCTGTATGTACATACGAGGGAAAAGATTATCACGAAATTTGCTCAAAGAGAGACCAAGAGAGCCCTAATCCGTAATCGGCACGCAGTGTCGCAACACAACACGAATTCTTGACCTTGGCACAGCATGCACAGTTTGAATAAGTAGAATCGCCTCAGAGTTTTGAAAAGATATAAATTTTATTGACTTAAATAATCAGTATTGAAAGTCTACGACGAAAGTCTGTACTCGCGTATGAATAATTTGCAGTCAACTATTCGTTCGCGGGACCGGTCGGTACGCTAACTTTTATATGCTATTCATCGCGTCCATCCAATCGATGATCTTCTTAAATGTTCTGTTCAAAGTAAGGATTCGACTGGAAATATCTTACCCTGCTTTTAAACCCATTAGGTTAACACTTGTATTAACTAACGCAAAGCCCGAAGACGCCGCATCTTTGCGGTAAGAATGAATGAAGAATCTGTTTCCCTTCGCTGCTAGTAATGTAAACAAAGTACCACGGAATAAGTCGATTGTTTACTGATTTTGCATTGTGTGTACATGCAGAGGAGCAAATAAGTCTGAATCAAACCAGAGGCGCTCACTAGAATCGCTTAATGCTTCAAGTAAACAGTGGTAATATTTTGGTTCGGCAAGCTAGAATATAATTATCTTGAATCCTACGAAAACTCTGGAGTCCATACGAAGCAAATTGAAGCCCATCTGCGAAGATCAAAAGTCTAATTTTAATCTTTGCTGCTACCACTCACCGATCGGACCAGAAGGGTGACCTAAAAATCTTAAACTCTGATGTGCTCCGATTACATTGCCGAGAACTTGATGGTCTCCCCGTTTTATATGCATTTTGGAGCTTTGACCAAAGTCAAGACCTACAACTAAGATTATCGTGCGAGCGATATCACGTTCGATTGATGTCCTGGTTTGACGTCACGAATTGTATCGGACCCAGACCCTTTTGGCCAGATCTTCGACTCGGTCATATTTCCAGTTATTGCGATTTTTCCCGACTTTTACAATTCACAGAAAATCGAGGTTTGAACCGACACTCTGCTCAGAAAAACGTAAATATTCTTTTGCATGAAAAATAATTTTTGGTTTTATGGGCACTTAACTTGATATATCGGAGTACGAGTCAAAACCAGCGAGAGTTGAAGCACTGTCGTCGGTTCATGCGGCTGACCAAGCCTGAAAAATTAACTGAGGTCTGAGCTAATATAAAAGTGTGCTCAGAGCCGGTCAAGTTGACTGAAGTGACGGATAAAAGACTGTTAAAAGCTACACCGAAAGGAAGAAAGATATTGATCTTCGCTGATAATTCAGATTATGCATATGTCGGTGGTGTGAGTTAATTACGAACATTGGTAGCCAGCGTAGCTTGGCGTTCTAGTCAGTCACGGAGAGCGAGAAATCGCGCGCGCGAGCAAAGCGACAGCGGGGCAGAAAGAACGCCAGCCGCCAGACGCCTCTTAAACGGGAGAAATCTTTTCACGTAATTATGTAAATAATACGCATAATTTGTGAAGACCGGAAATAAAAAGGGGACGTGTTCTGTCAAACTCACGTGTACTACAGGATGTACAAAACAAATAAATCCTGGGAAAATTATCAGGGCTCATATTCGTTTTTGCAAAATGGCTGCAAATTCGGGAGGTCCAAAGAAAAATTCATCTGCAAGTCGAAGCGGGGGGAGAAAACCAGTTAAAGTTTCAAATGATCACTGCTGAATTTGTAATTCTTCTTTTGCGTTAATGGGTACCAAATGTTCAAATGAGAACCTGTCTTTTGCCTTCGGGAAGGAAAGAATGCGCTGGTTGTGTGTTGGCGGACACTTAGTTCATTGTTGGTGTGAAGCTGGTTCAAGATCCAGGAAAATGAAAGGAAATCAGAAATGCAGCCGACTGCTTCACGTTTATCACCGGGAAATTAGAGAGGTTAAGCATGACGTTTACGGCAAACGGCAAACGGCAAAAATAATTCTGATTTTGCTCACTTTTTCTTTAGCACTTAAATAAAGCCAGTCGAAAAATAGGAAAAAAATCCCTTAATCACAGTAAATACAAACAATTTCCCTAAATTGTACAAACGGCTAAAATCAGACACCAAAAGTTCGATTTTTGCCGTTTGCCGTTTGCCGTGAACGTCATGCTTAACCTCTCTATTGACAGAGAATGACGCCGAGCCTAAGGGACAACAAACGACCGGTTTAGAAGAAAATTCATCTACCCCGTCAATCCGTCAAAATCGCTCGCGGCAAGTCCAAGTTCAAAGCGACAGAAAAGATTGTTGCCGACAACAGTAACACCAGTGCGAGCATTCTTCTAATTCAGCTGAACTTAAAGAAGACAACGCAGCAGCACGAAAACCTCGCGAGCGCAAGTCGGCCAACTGGTCTTCAATAATACTTGCTAATATAGCAATGACAATCAATGTAGCGCCGGTATTTTCACAGCTGTTCAGTAAAGAAAACGCTTGATAAATGCGGCTCTTGCCGAATCCAGTAGGCAGAACGGCAAGGACGTCTTTTCCCAGATACAGGTTTCTCACCTCTTGCTCTTGTTCGGGTTTTAAATGTAAATCCCGAAGTTTGAGTGCAATAGCATCCAAGTGTAATTCACACTGCTTTGCTTCACTTGTCACTTGTCACTTGTCAAATGCTAATTGAGCGGCCTGAATGTTGCGTGCATGCGAATGAGTCCATTTGGAATAAATTAAAGCCAACGAACCAATCACAGGACAGATAAGCGATTTTAGCCAATGGGAATTAGCGGCCTCTGGAGGCCGCTAATTCAAAAGATTTCTCCCGTTTAAGAGGCGTCTGGCGGCTGGCGTTCTTTCTCTCCGCTTTTCTCGCGCGCTTGTTTTCTCGCTCTCTCTGACTGACTAGAACGCCAAGCTACGCTGGCTAGAACATTGGACGAAACTACCGTTTTCGTTGCTTCGTCTCCGATGTTATTTGGCTGGTTTGAAAGCTTTGCCCTGCAGAATTTACAAGCCTTCTCAAAATATGAGGTAACAAACGTAAATGTACACATTCTGTTATGAGAATCTGTTTATATTTCATTTATGAGCGAATTCGATGTTGTGTCGTTTTTCAGATCTTCCCGTCAATAGAATTATAAGCTTAAACCGCTTAAATTTCGTTAAGACGGCTGCTTTCAAACCTCTTAGCTTTAATCACTTTTGTACAATTTATCCATTAAATGTTTCGTTTCAAATATTGTGTTTTTTAGTAAGTGGAGTTAACTGTGAGGTTCATCATTGGATTTTGAAAAGAATATCCAATTATTGAGCTACAAACTGACATGATTTCACGCGCTGCACTTACAGAAAATCCCGCAAACAAATCAAAGCAAAAACCGATTAAAACTTCGGCAACGATACTTCGCACCAACGATTAAATGATTTATCATCAAATTGTCCAAAGCTAAGAAAAGCCTCTCGACATCAGTGAATCGGTGAGTGTTTTACAACTCGCAATCTACGCGACTCTTACAATGCCTGCGAAGATCCAGCGTATTTCCAGTGAGGCTTGTTGTGGATATGCCGAACGATTGGCCCTGCATCTTGTCCTGTGATTGGAATTTTTCTTCCCTAGCAAAAACAAACATGGCGAGGAACTGGCCTTCTTGTATCCATGCGTGTAAGAACAAAATGACAAAGGTTTTGTGGCACCAATCGGAAGCCAGAACGACTCGGTCCGTTTGGAACTGGTCCGGTAAGACTGTGTCCCCTTGGGCCCCTCTTTTCGTTCTTTACTTTTCTTCGCCGAATATTTTTTTTTTCGCCCGTTACGACTTTCCCTCGCCCCCCTAACTGCTCCTGGGTCTCCGAGGATGTCTTTGTTTTGGCGTGAGTTCATTTTGTTTAGCCGCGAGTTCACTTTGTTCAGTGCGTTGAGTTGATCTTTTTGCCTTGACTGTTTTGAAGTAAATCAAAACAAATTTCTTCACCTACATGAAGGTCCTTTTTACATTGAATTACCCTTAGAGTTATGAAAAGTCTTTACACTAACATTTGATGTGCGCGCCTACGTGTGTATGTGCATGAGGAACCCAATAAAGTGCAGCGACATGTACCTATATGGGCAACCGTATACGCTTAGAAATAGTTTGGCTACTTATTAATTGGGAAACAGTGCGAACTCAAGCAAAAAAAAATAATAAATAGGAGCTCCGCTTTTAGGCCTGCCTAAATCTATGTATTAAAAGTAATCAAAGCCAAAGTCCAACACTAACCTGCGTTGCAGACGAAACCAAACCCCGGTATAGTCCGTCTGCGAACTAGCGACCAGAAGCTTGTTCCGACCCTTCGCGAGTTACCAGGGTTTTTTTATAATAGCCTCTAATATGGCCGTTCTTTCGTGCACCGTGATTGGTCGAGTAATCTTGTGAAACCATAGTTACGCTTTCGATGAATGCCAGGTACACGTTTGTCCCCGTTTGATCACTGTTCAAAACTCCCATCCTTTAGACAGGACTTGGGAAGTTTTGGGAATGGACCGTAGCCTGATTTAGGGAAAGGGCCAAAAGGGGCTCCCCCCCCCCCCCACCCCCGCAACAGGCTTTTTTTCGATGCAGATAAATATGTCTACTTGGCTAAAACAAAGTCGGGTCAATTATTGATCGCCGCGCGCTTTTCAGAACAAAAATAAAATTTATGTTGAAGTAACGAAAATAATCTTGCAAAAGCAAGACTAAATCAAGACAACTCCTTGGGAATTTCTTGGCCCCCTACTGTCCACCTGGCTTTGAACTACAAAGACTACATGCGTGACTGTTTTCCCAATGTTTTCATTTACAAGCAAAACAGAATACTGGATATAGCAGGATCTAGGTAGTAGAAAAAGGCCGTTAGCAATCCCAAGGGAATGATTCGGGATCGATAATTGTTCGGTGTAATTGTGCTTTTTTGCTTTTTTTTATTGTTTAAAAACAATAGCCCGCCTCATTGCGGGCTTGGAGTGGTAATCGTAATCCATCAGGAAGCGAGGATGTTGTTAACAAAGCAACGGTCGAACGGAGCTCGAGCACGACACGAAATAAATTGTCATGTATGTAATTGGAATAAATGTTTTACAGTGCAAAATAATAGGAATCCTCGTTTTCAAGTGTGAAGCCACTGAAAATGTTCTCCTTCCAGCGTTTTTTTTTATAATCCCTGGGAAACGTAACGTGAAATCGACATCCTTTGATGAAAAAAATCCGGAAGTGACATTTGTGTTCGGGACTCTGTAAAGTGTGGAAACGGACGGCGAATGCGGACGGCGGACGGCGGACGGCGGACGGCAAAAAAAAATAAAAAATAAAAATATGAAAAAACTATAATAAAAAAAAAAAAAAAAAAAATTAAAATGAGATAAATGAGTCGGATACTGCTGGAAACCCGCGAAAAAATGTTTAGAAAGTGGTAATTATTCCAGGGACCGCGGAGCAAGGGGGGCTGGGGGGTGCTTAGCCCCACCCCAATATTTCCGAAAAGATAAAGACTTTTTAAGAGAAGAGTTTCTAAAGCCCCCCACTTCAAGTCACTAGTCATTCTTCCTTAATAGCCATTATTCCTTAATAGCCCCCCTTGTTGGAAGCTTCTCAGAATGTTTGACCAGATCACGAGGAGACGGCGGAATCTGCCCTCCCCCCCCCCCCGGTTTAAGGCTGTTAGAACAGCCATAACACATGCTCGCTTGAGGTGGGCATAACCTTAAAGGATAAACAATAAATTGCCCTGGCAGTGGGGATGGGTATGGCACCCGCCCAAGCGCATTACTAATTTGGGAAGGACTTGGAAAAGATGACAGGCGCACTTCTGACTGTTGGTAAACCACTGGTGGCTGTGCTGTGTAGAGTGGCTGTCCCTGAGACGGCGCTGGCGCTGCGAAGGATGGTGTCGCTGCAGAAGGAGGAAGTACCGGATAGGACAGAGGCACATCGAAGGGTGGTTGCGTTATGGTAGGAGGCATTACCGCAATTGATTGAGACACATTGAAGGAGTAAGCTAGTTCTGAAGATGTTGTTGGCACTGCCGTGGGTTGTAGATCCCTTTCACTAGCACTTGGTGGAGGCACGATGTTGATGGCCTGCCCTCTACCACCTTTCCTACGGGACGTTGAAGGTTTCTGAGATTTTTTGCCAACTGTCGGCGCACTGTCACAGGTGACGTAACTTGTTGTAGTTAAGGTGTGGCTGCTCTTCATGAACCAAGTGAGAAAATTCTTCAATTTATTGCACTTTTCTGCGACGCTGATAGAATGCGCGCATATGTTAGCAGCTTTGTAGCGAGGACAGCCTTCACATGTCACCTTCCCACTTTCTGCAAGTACTACGTAGTGTGGCCTTCCCTTGTCGCTTTCAACCATAAACGTATTGGGCTTAAACGGCATTTCCACAATGGAATCCTTCTTATTGAGAAGAATGGATGCTTCCTTATACATCTCTTTCAGGGAAAGAAGAGCTACGCCAACTACACCAGACTCCTCTGGTCTTACAGACAGCTCTGTATAACTGGTACCGGAAGTGTTTTCCTCCGTAGCATCGTCGAGATCACCACTCTCATCCTGGACGTCAACATTTCTTCGAGGAACTTCTTGCCAGAACTTTTTCAAATGGCTTTCGCGTTGACGAGCATTCAGGGAGAACTACTTGTCGGGAGACATTTGCAAATGAAAATAGTCGTCAGCAAGGACATATGGACCTCTGTTGATCACGGCTGATTCGCAGTCTCGCACGCTGCTGCTGAATTACCTTCTCCATCTTTTCGTTGAACTCTGACATTTCACTCTTTTCGAAATCCACCCCCACTTTTATCACTTTATTGGCAGATTTAGGCATGTTATTATAATATGCCTCCGGGGAATTTCCCAGGCCAGCATTTATTCGAATTGGGCGCAACATGTTGTCTTGTATCATCATCGCCTGAAATTTAGTGACACAATGTTGTTAAATTTAATAGAATATGACGTTAATACTGTACATTATAATGAGTAGCTGTAAAAGTGAAAGTCAAGTTCTGGTACATGAGGCTGTGTCTAACGGGTAAAAATGGGCTAGAAACTAGCTCGAAAATCTTCCAAGTAAGAGTTATTGCAGTATACAAAAGAACCCCGTACTGGTTGGTTTGACAGCGAAATGCCTGATGAACGATTGTAGATTCAATTAAGATTTTTCTTCAACTCTCAGTTATACAGCATCCAACACTAAAACAATTTTTTTGCGTGAATATAAGAATCAGTGGTGAATGAAACCGTTACTAGCAGTCACTCGATGTAACAAATGGTGATATACATCCTGCTAAACGACAGGATTTGAAATAATACTGACTGCAAACATCACTACCCTCTTCTTAATTATACTAACTTATGTGATATCTAGATAAATTTACTATCTGAAGTTGATATATTTGTTCGAAATGCAACTGTCATGAATATTTCATGCTATGCGCTAAGTTAATATATAGATTTAGGTAGGCCCAAAAGCGGAGCTCCCATTTATCAATTATTTTGCTCGAGTTAATTACAGTGTTGCTAAATAAGTACACACTATAGTTCTAAGCTTTATACGGTGGCCCGTATAGGTATAAAATAAATTTTAATCGCTCGTGGTTTAACTTAATATCTTAAAAACCTCTCATGGTTTTGTTGACGAAAGGGACGTCAATACATTGCCGTTAACCCGTCTGAAAAACTCTGAATTTTCTTGCCTGTGACAGGTTCTAAACTTGAAATTGACAAGTGCACTTTATTGGGTTCCTCACGTAAGAACCGTGGCGCAGAACAAATCTTTGTAATTGTTTTCAACGTTTACTGTACACTATTAAATTAATACACCTCTAGGACCTTTATGAGTTATTCAATGTAAAAAAAGAATCTTGACCTTGTTTGCAGGGCAAAAAAATTAACTCAAGGCACAAACAGAAAACAAAGTGAATTCGCTACTTAACACAGTAAACAAAATGAACTCACGCCACGACAAACTGAGAAAATCACGGCGGCAAAACAAACTCTGCAAATTGATGTTGCCGGTTATGTAAGTCAATTTAAGGAAGTTTTTGTGTAAGAATTGTGGCAGTCTGTGATTTGGGAAGTGGTGCACGCTAACTTAGAAAAAGCTTACAATAATGTTGTTTTGACTGTTTTGAACCGACTTCCTTTCGTTGCGGTTTGGTTGCATGGTTGTTTTATCGTACTCGTTGCTAAGAAAATTTTATGTAGAGAACTGAATGAATTTTATTCATTTCTGGTAAGTAAATATGCATTAGGTGAAGTCTGAACTCACTTAGCCAAACACAGGTAACTTGCAACGAAACCGGCGAAATATTCATTTACGCATCTAAGATATTTCAACACACTCACTGATAAGCAGTGATAAGAGCAGATGCAAGCGAGCCGAAATCGTGATTTTAATGTCAATAATTTGTTTTTAAAAATCCAATAATGAACATCACAGTTAACTCCCGTAACTGAAACAGAAAACAGTTCGTCTAAGCGAAATAGTATAAAATGTATAAAATGTACAAACATGAACACGTTTGATAAATATTTACGGGAAGATCAGAAAACCGACACAACTTAAAAAATGAAGTATGATTCTCTTAATATAAAATTGGGCTTATTATTAGTGCACACATTTACGTTTGTTACCTTATTATTGGAGAAGGCTTGTAAATTCTGCAGGGCAAAGCTTCCAAACCAGCCCAATAAAAATATCGGAGACGAACACGGCAGTTTCGTTGTAAGATTACCCCAACACCACCGCGCATAAATTATATGAATTTTCAGCGAAGATCAATTCCTTTCTTTCCATCGGTGTAGCCTTTGACAGTCTTTTATGCTTCACTTCAGTGAACTTGATCAGCTCTGAGTTCGCTTTTATTTGAGCTCAATTCACTGATTTTCAGCCTTGCTCAGCCGCAGGTCGAACCTTGGTCATCGCTCTTTTTGACTTGTAGTCCTATATATAATGTTCAAGTCGGCAATTATTTTGGATCACCCCGTTACAAGGTTGTCCTAAATCATTTGGCACAAGTTTCCATGATGTAGATGAGTAAATAGAGCGAGAAATATTCACGAAGACTTACTGTAAGTTCTCCAACAGCTTTCTTCGCGTCTTTCATTCAGCGTGCAGTGCAAAGGTGAACAGCAGGTGCCAAAGATTTGCCACCTTTTCATGCAATTGCTTCGTTTAAGTTGATATGAAATGTCCAGATCATTTTTGAGTCTAATGCGCATGCGCTTTAGACTCTATGTAGTGGAAAAAAAGCTGTTAGCAATCCCAAGGGAATGGTTCGGGATCGATAATCGTCCGGTGTAATTGTGCTTAAACAATAGCCCGCCTCATTGCGGGCTTGGTGCGGTGATCGTAATCCAATCAGGAAGCAAGGATGTTGTTAACGAAGCAACGGTCGATCGGAGCTCGAGCACGACACGCACTTGTAAAAGAAATTGTCATGCATGTAATTTGAATAAATGTTTTACAGTGCAAAATAATATGAATCCTCGTTTTCAAGTGTGAAGCCACCGAAAATGTTCTCTTTCCAGCTGCATGTTTTTTTTTTATAATCCGTGGGAAACGCAACGTGAAATCGACATCTTTTGATGAAAAAAATCCGGAAGTGACATTTGTGTTCATAAACAAAAACTAACTTTGAAAAAAAATGGAAAATTAAATAAAATTGTAGTCAGCAATTGATCAATTGTTCAATTCAACTGATGCAGGATTTCATTCACAGAATGTAACTTTCATTAAAAAGAGTATTTTTCACCATTCAAGATTCAATCTAGAGCTTGAAAACAAGACAGTGTAATCAAATTACATTTCGCGCGAAATTTGCATAAATATTGAAACTTGCCAAAAAGTAGTTAAGACAGAATGAAAACTCGCTTTAATAGTTATTGAATTCCGATCTGATAGTTATTTCCATGTATTGACTATTTGGAAGCTGTTCTCAGTCATGAAAACGAAACTCATTCAACTGCTTGTAGTGTTTAATAGACGTGAAAATATTCCGCTTAATTAAATTACATTCTGCACGCAATGTTTTCTTTGCTCCCCTGTGTCGCAACGTTAAAGGTAATTGAAATCTTTGTTGAGCAGTATTGCATAAATTGCAAAGGAATTGAAAAAATATATTTTGGCTTATTTTGATGTGTTTTAGGATATTTAGAATACTAAATATACAGCTGTATCTTGTCTATCTATGGGGCGGACCATGATTTTTTTGGAAGCAGGGGGATGAAAATTTTTTCAAGACAAACAATTTTTTTCTGTATCGTTGTCTGTGAAAACATTTTTCCGGTGTCATCTTCCTGCAGACAATTTATTTCATGCCTGCAAAAAATTTAGTTGGGCTTTTTTGCTTTTGCAAACAAATTTTTCAGGATCCCCCCCCCCCCCCCCCCCCCCCCTCTAAATCTGTACGATCTTCCTATGGTCTACAACGCACTAATCTTTTAACATGAATAAATATATATCAATATATATACTTAAGAGAACAAATATTATCGACTTGTTCTGAACCACTATTACTACCAAACCTCTGCTACACCTCTTGCTCTATGCCGTAAATACCGAAACTACTTCAACATATTTCAACCGCACTAACAATCCATGACGCATTAGACTCATGTACCCACTGGGTACTATTTTTTTTTTTTTTTTGATGTGGGAAAAAATATCTGAAGTATACATAAATTCTTTAGATGTGATTGGGTAAAAAATAATAACGAAGAAATATTTTCTGCTGCTGACTTTCTTCACAAGTTTTCATTCCCGCGGTGAGCTTTTGCCGCCTTTTCACCCAATCGATTCGTGTAGTGAAATGAAATATCCCTAGTCGATCTTCAACATGAAAAAAAAAATGTACAGTGTCCTACAAACTTCTACGATTTTTTTTATTTTTTTTTATTTATTTATTTTTTTTTTTAACTAAAGGGGGATGGTCAATATCAAGCATGTAGGAGGCCTGCCCAGGTCAAGCTTTTTCTGGAGTATGGCCGCCATGTTGCACGACTTCGTCCGTATGTAGAGCGCACGAGCCCGCGAGGCATGCCGCTTGCCACCGATGACCATGAAAACTCAAACGCATGGTTTTCTTTATTTCTATCCTTGCACGATAATTATGGGGCTCCGCTCTGCGGCCCTTCGGGCCGCTGTGGAGCTCCGCTAAAAAAATGCTTGCCGACTGCTTTGATTTAAAATAAATTCATAGTCCGTGAACTATTATCACCTTTTCGCAGATGTATTTGTGAAATACCGGTTTCTTTCCTGCAGGCAGATGTCTCTTTTCTCGTTCGTCCCACTCCTCTTCAAGTGATTCTAATCTGGCTTGAAACTCAGCCTCTGTGTCCCAATCCAAAAGTCCTTTTCAGTAAGAAAGAAATAAGCAAAAAAGTAAGTAAGCAAGAAAGCTTATGATTTATCCTGCAACTTTGTTACCAAGGCTCTTTTTCTCAGGTTGGGCAGATAATTTTTTTTATACGTGTAAATGGCCCGGGGGGGGGGGGGGGGGGGGGGGTACCCCTTTCATATACCTAAAAGACATGGCATATACCTAAAACAGGAATCCTTGTTGTCATTTTTATGTAACGTATAATGAATTAAAATAATACAGCCATAATGAGCGTATGTTCAAAATATTTTAATTGAAGGTTCTTTTAAATACCTAAATGACCGATATCCCTACCCTTTCATATACCTAAACTTGTGAAACCCCTACCCTTTTATATACCCGAAGCCTGAAAAAAAAAACAATCAATGAACTGACCTCACGAAAATTCAATAAAACTGTTATTAATGAGATGGAATATAGTGGGGTAAATTCTGAAGATCAAACAGATATAGCAGAAATGCTGAACTCCTTTTTCACAGAAGTTGGGCCAAGCCTTAGTGGAGAAGTAACAGAAGTTGATAAATCCTTCGACGAATTTCTTACCGCAACTGATAAAAAATTTGTTTTTGAAAAAACAACACCTACACGTGTTTTTGCACTACTACCAAAGCTTTGTAGGTCAAAGGCAACAGGATTAGATAATATTTCAGCGAAACTTCTAATGGAATGTCCAGATTTACTGGCGGAATCTCTCACTCATATATTTAATCAATCCCTAATGACTGGTATCTTTCCCGATGAGTGGAAATTTGCCAGAGTCACTCCATTGTATAAAAATTCTGGGAAGCGTTCTGATCCGACGAATTATCGGCCAATATCAGTAATTCCAGTTGTGGCCAAAGTCTTTGAACGGATAATCTACGATCAACTTTATCATTATTTAACAAAAAACAACTTTCTCTCGTGCCATCAATCTGGTTTTCGGTCTCTGCATTCCACGCTCGCCGCACTTATCGAAGCTACAGATAGCTGGGCCTTGGATATAGACCGTGGTCTTTTTAATGTCGTAGTCTTTTTAGATCTCAAAAAGGCATTTGATACAGTAGATCACGATATTTTGTTGCGAAAATTGCAATACTATGGGATTTGTCGGACCAGTCATCAATGGTTTGCTTCTTATTTAGATAATCGAACACAGATTTGTCATATTAATTCTTGTCAGTCAACTTCGAAATGTCTAAGATGTGGTGTTCCCCAGGGAACAATTTTGGGACCTCTTCTGTTTTTGATATATATTAACGACTTACCACACTGTCTGACATATTCGGAACCCAGAATGCACGCAGATGATACTAGCCTAACGCTTGCTAGCACTGACATTGAGCATATAAATTATCGCCTTAATCACGACCTGAGTAATGTGTACGAATGACTGTCTGCTAACAAGCTTACTCTAAATATGACGAAAACTGAGTTTATGCTTATTGCATCAAGGCAGAAGTTATCACAATTTACGGAAAGTCCCTCTCTTACTATAAATGAGAACCCAATAGAACAAGTAACCTCCGCTAAATCTCTCGGAGTTTATGTTGATCAAAATATAAACTGGGAGTGTCATATTGAAAACATTTCTAAGAAGATAGCTTGTGCCATTGGTGCAATTAAACGAATTCGGCATCTCACTCCATTTAATATTTTGATCAAAGTTTATAATAGCCTTATTCAACCACAATTTGATTATTGCAACGTAGTGTCGGGAAGCTGTAACAAGGGCCTTTCTGAAAAACTGCAAAGGCTTCAAAACCGCGCAGCTCGTACACTAATGTCTGCGAGCTATGATAGTAATTTAGATGATTTGTTCCGGACACTGGGGTGGCGAAGACTCTTTTATCAAAGATTGGAACAGAAGTCTATCCTAATGTATAAAACATTACATGGTATGACTCCTGATTATCTGAGATCAAGATTCGTATATCGTGACGATGTTAGTGCTTATCGTTTAAGGAATACCGAAAACAAATTAGTTCTTCCACAGCCTCGAACTGATTATCTCAAGAAAAGTTTTTTCGTACGGCGGAGCTCAGTTGTGGAACAACTTACCTATACACCTAAGACAAGCATCTTCACTGGCCGATTTCGAATCTAAATTAAGTCGGCACAGTTTGAAGTAATATCATAATTTTAAGTAAATTTTAGACACGGCCTCCATGAAAAGCAGACTGTTCTTTTTTTATTTGAATTTGTTGTTATTAAATTTTTGTAGTTAGTTAGATAGGTAGATAGTCCAGTAACTTAATTGACTGATGGAAAAACCGTGTATAAATAAAGTTATCCTATCCTATCCTATCCCCTTTCGGGCGGAGCCTCCCCGTATAGGCCATTATAGGGAGTACCCACCCCCCCCCCCCCCCCTCCGTCCAAACAGGTCATCCAGGAACTCCTTTTGAACTTCTCGTGGGAGGGCGCGCAACTGTTCCTTACAGTTGTCCCTTAAGTGGCCAAAGCATCTTAAGTGGATTCCGTGGAACATGTTTCGCTCCATGGCTTTGAAAAGAGGCTCTTCGCCATCTGTACCAAAAGCCAGAACGTTTGCAATGTTCTTGTTTAAGCCTATCAGTTTGGAAAAAAAGTAGTTATAGGTGTCATACGTCTTTGATTGGTGCATGAATAGGGGACCAATCATCACTGGATGCCTGCGAGTCTTGCGATTAACTACTAGCAAGTTTTGATATGTTGTAACAGCCACGTTAAAGTTGTCTAGGTTAAACGTTGGGTCTGCACCTAGGATACCGAAGCTGCCAGGGTTTGTACAAAACCTTGCTATGTCAGCAAGCTGGTCGTCGTAGTACATGACGCAGCGCACCTCTGGTGCACAAGAAACCTCACGGACAAAGGCGGTCTTTGGGTTCGCTAACTGCTGTCTTTTACACTGGTCCAGCAATATGACGAGCGAGTCAACGTCTGCCTTTTTTTCCGATGAGCCTCGCCTTAAATAGCTGGCTTGGTCCCTGTTTCTAGGCAGGTCAGATAGGCAATCTGCGTTCATAATACCACCCGCCATCTCTTCTACCTGATGGTAGGCTGCTTTCGGCTTCTGTTCTTTAACTGCGGAACGTAGTTTTGCAATTACACTTGGCTTAGTACGCGTGTAAGGATTTCCACCTTTCTTCACGTTTCCTTGGGAGGGTACATCAACAATGTGTTCCACACCATCGAAGAGATACTGAATTAGGCACAGATTGGGATATTCAAAGAAATGGAACTGATAATCAACGAAAGAAAACTATGCCTAAAACAACAAAAAGCAAATAAATCACCACTACCACCACCACCACTCGTTTTGTCAATTGCAACATAAAGCAACCTGTATTGTATTTAACATTGAAATTATGAGCACGAAAGCAAATAAATTAATTATGCACAAATAACTGACTTTTAGTTATTTCTTTCCATTTTCCTCCGTGTGTTTCAAGCCATGCTGCACTTATAGCTGAATGGCATACAGGGCGTTTAGCGAGTAAGAAAGTAAGTATTTTGACCCCCGCACCTGTTCTTGTTCTAATACGCTCTAAGAGTCGAATATTCGCTAATGAAAAACGAGGAAGAGTGGACTAATTGTTTAACTAGAAACTCTAAAGGATTGCAGTCCAAAATCTAAAATTTAATGTGCTTATAAGCCAAAATTCCATAAATAATTGTCCCTTTAATATCGGTGAATGGAAAACGGTGGAAGAACCAATCAGAGTCACGGATTTGCAATAGAACACGACTCAGTTTTTAATATGAAAATAGTATCCATGTAGCTCAGCCAGCAAAATCGCAGCGTTTGCAATACAACACAGTTCACATTCAATTATTGTTGATAGAAAATTAATTAACTTTACCTTTCAAAGAAAAGATGTTCTTCTTCAGGTCTCTTTTAAGATTATATGTTTCTGTTGGCTCCATTGCTTCTTCATCAACCAATTCCGGGTACCCATCCTCATTCAGTTCGTACGTACGGTTTCTTTGCCCACTGTCTCGCCAAGAACCGAGATTGTCACATTTTGCATCCTCGTCGTGTGGCAAACGATCCAAGTTTAACATAAATACGCAGTTGTGGGCAATGTTCCTAGGAACGGCGGTAGCAACTAAGCTGTCATCGCACGGTCGTAAGAGGAGGAGGATGGCCTCTTCTGCGGCTAACGGCGACGAGCACCATTTAAGTACTGGTGTTCGTCTGTCTCCTTCGTAGAATTCCCCAGCATACCTTAAAAGAGAGGTGAATGCTGTGAGTGACACTTAATGTCAATTGCGTGATCCTGAAGAATGTGAACAATTAGCCTGTGTAGCAGACGCTATTGTGATTAAACCAGACACGCGAGTGAATAGTCAAGCGCGCGAGAGAACGTCTGCTCTCTCGCGCGTGTTCTCAAAGCGCGCGAACTGCTGCGCTGGCTGGTAACCATTCAATATGCTTTTGTAGTCCATATTCAGTCGGGGAAACAAGTGCCAGTTTTGGCAAATCTTCGTTGAAGCACACGAAGAGTTACCGAATTATTTCATCCAATCAAACACTAGAGCGAGCACTCACGAGTACTCAGTTAGCATTCGCGCGAACAAATACGTCATGTCGCTTAGACGAAAACCGCGGGCAACGTCACTTCTCGGAGAAGTGATCGCGCCATCAACTGGCACTTGTTCCCCCGACTGTATTGGTGAACAGGCGTGAATTTTTCATTAAATTTCAATTCGGCAGGTGTTTGATACGTATTAATACTATCATTCTTTTCACAAAAGTGAAACCAACCTGCTGTACGAATCCTCATCAGACTCGTTATGGTTGAGCATATTTGTGCCTTGTGAAGCGTGATCGCCAGGATCTTGAAATGAAACCTGTAGATCAGATTACGTCAGTATTCGCTCATATTTATATATTTTGGATAGACTAATAGAGCCTGACTAGGAGAACAAAGTTTACGGTGTTCTATTTTAGCCTGGTGAAGAATGATGTATACGTAATAATCCCATGTCAGTAGACAGAAGCCACACTAGAGAGTAAATGTTGTTAATTAGATAATTCTATACCTCCACAGGTTCATCTTTAGTATCGAACAGATGTCGTCTAGCAGGAGAATCAACATTATTGCATGTCCTAAAAAATGCAAAGAAAATAAAACAAAAGTAACTATTTCTGTTCATTTTTTTTGGAAAACGATTACCCTCCCTATACATACCACGGTACGTCCTTCTTTTTGGGTTAACTGGTTTCTGGGCTCGAAATCGTTATTGGGCAGTCTACTGTTCCACGCCTGTGTAAACATAAGAAGAAAGACACATTAAGGTGGTTCACCACGTAGTGCACTCCTGTTACACATTTTATAATCTCTAGGCAAGAATGAATTGTATACTAACACTTTATTCAAGACATTTTCATCAACGCGTTCCAGAAAAAAAATATTTAAACTAAAGGTGAAAACTTCAAATGTGACGGCGAAACCAGTCCTTGAGCACTATAATGTCACCAGGTGACGACTATTCGAAAGTCCCATTCTACAACAAATATTAACATAATTGATGTAAAAATACCTTTCACTATCCCTTTCAAGCTTTCCATGCATGTCACAACTAAAAAGTTATAAAAAAAAAAAAAAAAAAACATCGTTGACGGTATGCATATAAATAGTTAGACTGAAAATCAAATACTTTGATTGTAAGAAAAAGTATTATCTTCTAGGCAGCTGTATTATATATTGTTACTATCACTTACCCAACTGTCGAAGATTCTTTAACCTTATTAAACTTCTTATTACAAGCCTGTCTCCACAGCCTACCTGTAAATAAGGGAACGAGCAAACGAATGATTAAATTTTTGGTCAACGCCTTCTACTGACCCTTGCCCTTTGAAACAGTTCCCATCGATCCTCTCGACACTTGCGCATGTTTAAAAGATAACGACGAGTAAACAACCAAAGTAGGTTTAGAGGGAGCAGGGACGTATAGGGGTGAGAGCGCTCTCCTCCCACCAAGAGCGAAGCGCAAGAGTGACGTTATGACTCATACAATTATCAGACAAACAAACCTGAATTGCGGACGATTTTTCTTAAAAGCTACTCCTAGATTCCCCGTATTTCTCTCAGGACACGCTGATGCTCTCTAAGCCTCGTAGGGGTGCAATCCTCGCGTCCTTTGCTATTTAGCCCGGTTTCGAGTCATGGACCCGCAGCCGGAACTATTGTTTTCGTCCTTGCTCCGAGGGTTTTCCGCTGGGTACTGGGTAATTTCTCCTTTCACAAAAATCAACACTTCTTAAGAGCACGTGTCCACAAAAATCAAACATTGACTGGGAAACTTCAAAATTTTAAAATTGCTCAAACTTTGGCTGTCAGTAGTCCATAATGAGTTATTCATCACCATGCAATGCATTTGACAAATAACTTTTTCTTTCGGCAGGAAATGACAATCATAAATTTCACGGCCAGACACAGGAAAATTCGACTTGAAAATTAGCGGTTTTTAAGCAAACCACTTGCCTTTACTATAAAACCTGAAGACATCCACTTGTTATCAGCTTATTCTATATCTTTTCCAGATTTTATTCTGTAATTTCTATGAAATTTAAATAAATTCATGTCACTAAGAGAGATCTGAAAGAAATCCCACTCCTTCTCTATGGAAATGACAAGGTAAATTTAAGAAATTACTTACCATACTACCTTTATTTCAAATAAACTAATATTTTGGAAATAAAGTCAGGAAGAAATGGCCTTTCAATTGATGTCACTTTTTGTCTGGGGAAATTAAATCGTTCTCTCTGAGAAAGCGCTAAAAATCACAAAATCAAGCAAATAAGAGATTGCGTGACAGACGTAACAAACGTGGAAATTGCGATTTTCAAATATTTTGGCAATATAAACTCCATAAAAATAAAAAGATCTTATTGCTACGTATGAATTTGCCATTCATTAACTTTTTTGAAAAAAAAAAAAAAAACAGCGTTTGATTTTTATTAAACCTTCCCTCTGTTTTGGATGTTGTGTTATGTGGATGCCTTTGTGAGCTAACAAGCAATTTATTAATGCTATCAATAATTTTAGAAAGTTGCTAATGCTAGTTCTTAGTTCTTAATATATATTTATTACTAAAAATGAACAACTTGTCATCGTTGTTATGGTTGCTAATTCTAAACAAGTTCCCATCCTGATTTTTGGATTTTCGCGCTGTGTAATGACTGCAATGGGGTTATTGTGTTCTTTTCAGAGTATAATGAAAACAGACTGCTCCTGTAATTGGTAAGATAAAGGCTAGAATCTTTAATTACTTTGCGTAATTGGCAAAGGATATTTCGAATCACTGTTCCAGCGGGTCGTTTTCTCCTTAAATATTGAGCCACAGAAAGTGAACTCATGCATAGCTGGCTAGACTGGGTGCTTTCACAACACGGACACTGAACACAATTTTATTCCTGAGTTAGATCAGGTAAGTTGTGTGTAAAGTAAAGAAAATTATTATCTCAGAATACTGCCTGGAAAGGTTCAGTCTGTGGAATGATATAGTCCACTTGCAAAGAATTTTTACTGACGTTATTTGTACTTATTTTCAACAAAAATGACAGAATTACCTCAACCTTTTACCTGTATTCCACTCTTTTTCGCACCAAAGAAATAACAAAAAGCAAAGCGTGATTCGAATGTATCTCGGGTTAATTCCACTGATTTTGATATCGCAACCAATGCAACAAAAAAAAAACTGAACGACAGGTTTTGAAGAGTAACAAAGGTTACCCTAAAGCGAACCACTGACATCCACTTCTAATGTGCTAAATTGTCATTTGTATTATTATGCCCAATCGGCGAACGGGAACTTCAGAGTCACTTTTGTGTGTTCTTACACGGCAGTCTATTTCAATTTACATTAGAGAACCACAAAAAGTCGGGGAATCATTTCGGAAGGCAGAAAGAAATATATTTCAAGATCTATCCGGATATTGTCACTTGGACTGATCAGAGGAATCGAAAATAGTGGCTTGTTTACCTGTAAGCGACACATTGGCGGCCGTTCGGCACAATCGTCTTATCTCGACTGGCACGTGCGGTAAAACAATGTACGCCGAGCGCGGACAAATTGCAGTCAGCCGAAAAATATTGAGATAAAGAAGTCAGAAAAGTATAAAATCAAACGTACAAGCCAGCACTAGTAAACTTCAGAAAATTGAGACCTTGAAGCTTTCATCAATCACTCATTTAATTTCTTATATATATATATATATATATATATATATATATATATATATATATATATATATATATATATATATATATATATATATATATATATATATATAGTATAAAAAGATAATGAATTGAAGACTTCATCAGCTATTAAAGTGCTCAATAGATAAACTAGAGCAATATGCAGATTTGCAGAGTTGGATTATTTGGTCGAAGACATTTATTGCTACTCAGAGTTTCATGCTTCACTCGAAGCAATCATCAGGCAACAGTTGCCTGATGATTGCCTGATGATTGCTTCGAGTGAAGCATGAAACTCTGAGTAGCAATAAATGTCTTCGACCAAATAATCCAACTCTGCAAATCTATATATATATATATATATATATATATATATATATATATATATATATATATATATATATATATATATATATATATATATATATATATATCTAACTGGATTTGGAAAAACAAGCCTCCAGAAAGTATTACTTTCTTTATGCAGTTCGGCTTAAAAAAAAAAAAAAAAAAATGAACTTATGTAGCGTGCCTAGTAGGAAAAGCATACAAGTTCTCTGTAAATATGTGTTTTCTCTCAATCTCCCATCCCCCCCCCCCCCCCCCCCCTTCGCATCCTCAGGTATAGTTGTGTGGAGTGGGTGGGGGTTAGACAAGTCCCAGTCTCTGATGCGCTGTGTAGACACGTTTGAATTTTATTTTCGGACAGACTAGTATCAGTAAGCTGATCGAGTTAGCTTTCTATAACTTGCTGTCTAAAGGAGGTTTGCCTGAAGGCATCATTAAGTCTAGTGAAGGTGAAAGTCCAACGATTTGCAAGTTTGCGTCGTCTGTTATCCTACTTCCGACTTTAGCGGGTCGACTTAAAGACTCGGAGCGGTTGGAGGTAACGATAACGTGGTGCCTCTTTTAGACAGCAAAAGGCTCTAGGCACATGAATTAGGGCTCGGAAGCAGTAGTTAGGGCACATTTCTACTCGATGGTGGCGATATTTGGCTTGAATTTGAGCGTGCCTAGAGTGTTAGTTTTTTTCTCTGTTGTATGTTGGGGACGGGTATTTCCCGCTTCATTAAATTGAAATACATCCGGGACATTGTTATTTGTGAGAAGAATCATGTCGAACAACAGGGTCAAGAAATCACTTCAAGCGATTATGTGAGTAGACCTTTTTCCTTCTATTTCCAATTTTAGGCGTTCTCCGCTTAGCTAACAGTCAGAGTTCTTTTTGATTCGCTAGTGGAAGGGAATGTTATCGCGTGGTTTTCCGGTCGACAATGAGCCGATAATTGACATAAACAACACATGCCAGCGTTTCGCTTTACTCAGATATATCTGATATATTGCCTGGTTTGCTTGAAATTGAATCAAACGTCGATGTAGGACGCTAAAGTTCAGTTTATTTGAGAAGTCAATGCCCTTAGAAAGCTAAAGACAAGCTCTCGGCCGAATGTTTTTGCACGTTTATCTTGGTGTCAAATTAGACTGATATGTCATGTTGTAAACACTCTTAATTAAATAATATAGTTCATGATTCGGGCAAAATACCCTGAAGTTAGTATTTTTGGCCACAAAAGGCAAAAGAAGTGGCTTTTACATTCATCCGAGCTACAATTATGCTTTGTGGAAAGCTCTCTATTCAGGGCTAGTATCAAAACTATCAGTGTCCGTCAAATTTCTGGAGGCTTGTTTTTCCAAATCCAGTTAGATATATATATATATATATATATATATATATATATATATATATTTTTTTTTTTTTTTTTTTTTTTATTTTTTTTTTTTTTTATTTTTTTTTTTTTTTAATTTTTCGGATATTTCGGACAACTGGAATATTTCCGTACTGCAAAGAAATACACAGTACGGGCCAGACGAGTATGCCTAACCGCCCTCAATGCACTGCACAGGTGAACGAGACACAATTTATAGCGGAGCTCCCGCGGGCGCCGAAGGCGCCCGCGGGCGGAGCATCCATAGCCATAGAATATGGTGAACCCATCGAGCCGAGAAAATTTGGTTATGACGTCATGTCCGTCCGTCCGTACGTACGGACGTACGCCCGTACGCACGGATTAGGCCTGGGGACGAGTTTGCCTTTGTCCTTGATTTGGAGGACGATTTGGAGTACTTCTTACGCAAAAAGTGACACAAAAACATATCTGTTCTATTCGGTTCGTTTAGAGTTGAGTTACCTGTCGTAAAAATTTGTAAGAACTCTGCATTGCTTCAGAGGTTTAAAATGATCTGGACATTTCATTTTAACTTAAATGACGCGATTGTATGAAAAGGCGGCAAAAATCTGTTGCACGGGTGGCACCTTGTTCGCTTTTTACGCTGAATCAAAGAGGCGAACAAAGCTGCTGGAAAACATAGATCTTCGTGAATATTTCTCGCTTTATTTACTCATCTACATCATGGAAACTTATGCCAAATGATTTAGGGATAGCCTCTTAGCGTGAACATCCGAAATGTTTGCCGACTTGAATATGATTTATCGGACAACAAGTCAAAACAGCGAGAGTTGAAGAACTGTCTACGGCTTCTGCGGTTGATTAATTCAGTTGACATTAAGCCGAACTAAAAGTGAGCGCAGAGCCGGTCAAGTTCACGAAGTGATGGATAAAAGACTGCTAACAGCTACATCGAAAGAAAGGAAGAGATTGATCTTCGCTGATAATTCATATGATGTGTATGTCGATGGAGTTTGAGTTGGAGTAAGCTCACATGGAAACTGGCGTGTTCGTTTCCGATATTATGGCGCTGGTTTGAAAGCTTTGTCCTGCAGAATTTACAAGCCTTTTCCAAATATAAGGTAACAAACGTAATGTATACCCTAAGCTGAAGTCTGTTTTTATTGTGAGAATCTGTTTATACTTCAGTCATTTATAAACGAATTCGAAGTGGTATCGTTTTTCAGATCTTTCCGTAGGCTTACATATTTACAAATTCCATTATTTCTTAATGCTGCTTTCAAACCTCTTAGCTTTAATCACTTTTGTACACTTTATACAGACATTGTCTATTAAATGTTTGGTTTCAAATGCTGTGTTTTAGTTTATAGATGAGTCAACTGTAAACTTCATTTTTGGATTTTCATTTGAAAAGAATATTAAATTATTGAGCTACATGCACTCGGATGAAAAGCACGTTTCGCCTTTGCAAAATATTACAAACTGCACTTATACCAGCTTATACTGAGGAAAATCCCGCAAACTGAACAAGTCCAAACCAAAACTAGTAAAACTACTCAAAGATACTGCACACTAAAATTAATTTAAGCGATTTATTATCCAACTGCTCTATTTTATTCGCTCGCATTGTTTATTTCAGTGAGTGTATGTATAAACAATTCTCTACGCCGGTTTGGTTGCGTGTTACCTGTGCCTGGGTGAGTGAGTTTAGACTTTTTCTACCGCACTTTTTAGCAGAAACGAAGAAAAAATTCATTTAGTTCTCTACATAAAATTCTCTAAGGTATTAAGCAACGTGTTCGATAAAACAGAATAGTTAATCATGCAACCAAAACAAGACGGCTCAAACTAGATTGTTCGCTTGTTAGATAGCGAGCACCACTTCTAAATCACAAACCGCCACAACTCACACAAAAACTGCCAGAACTGCTTTAAAATAACTTGCATAAACGGCTCCCAATGAATTTGCCAGGGTTTTTTTTTGGCGGCCGTGTTTTTCTTTGTTCTGGCGTGAACTCATTTTCCTTAGCCGCGTGTTGACTTTTTTTCGCGCAGTAGTTTTTTTTGCCTTGAGTTGATTGTGTTGCCTTGACTGTTTTGAAGTCAAAACAAATTTCCTTGCCTTCATCGAGGTCCTTTTTTACACTGATTTGCTCTACGAGGTTTATTAGTGTACAGTAAAAGTTGTAAAAAGTTCTAATACTAAAATTTGATATGTGCGCCTCCGTGTATTCGTGGGGAACCCAATAAAGTGCAGGGACATCAAAACACTAAATTCAAGCAAAAAATAATAAATTGGAGCTCCGCTTTTAGGCCTGCCTAAATCTACATATTATTTACAATACATCTGATCGGTCCAAACAAAACTTACCGGTGGATGTTGATATATTTTTCTTTCTGACATCCGAAATGACTTAGGGCATTTTTCGACCATCTTATGTTAATTAAAATAAAGTATGGCCGATGCAACAACCGCCTTTTAAGAACACATGAAAGTGACTCTGAAGTTACTATTCGCTGATTGGGCAAAATAATACAAAGGATTTTTATGCTCAATAGGGGTTGACACATTACGCCCCTAAAATCGAGCATTATGCTTTTTGGCATTGCCCTCAAAACGAACTATTATGCTCCAAATTATGCTCGACTGTTGCTATTATGCTCGTAATTACGCCGTAATTTTTTTTTCCAGACCCCTATGAAGCGCAAAAATAAAAACCTGGAGGGCCTTAGGAGCCTGGCATAATGAGAGTAACCAGGCCTGAAAGGCAAAACCCACTTGAGGAATCACTGGGTACAAGCCTACAGTGCTCAATAGTAACGGAAACCACGTGAAACATTAAAATAGCTTGAAAGTTTGTAGTTTTAACTTAATAAATGGACAAAAGTAGCTGTTATGTCTCCAAATGGCACTATTATGCCGGCATTATGCTCGATGCTCCACCTATAGTATTATGCTCGAAATTATGCCGACATAAAGTGTCAACCCCTAGTGCTCAATCAGGAGCCAGCATTCGCAGAGCCGCTTGGAAATGGCCTGGAGAGACTCGATCGTTTCCCAGGGGCTCTTACACTTTTATAGAAAACTTTTGCCGCTACGATTTCTGCCCGGTTTACTTAGTTTCGCCCCCACTAACTGCCCCTAGGTCTCCGAGGATGGAATGGAGGAAGCTGCTTGGCCAACCTTCCGCTTAATTCTTCGCATCCATTATGATGCGTGGACATGGTATACCTAGTAGACTATTTTTAAACAAAGGCTCGCTCGCGGCGTAGCGACGTAGCTAACGTACATGCCCAGTACAAAAATTAGTCAGGGCTGGCTGGCAATATTTTCAGCAGCGTATTTTTAAAATGTGCAAGTAAAACAATTCAGGTTGAGAACTTTTAAGAAAGATGAAATGGAAATCAAGGATACTTTGTTTGTTACGACGTGAGATAAACAGGACCTTAAACTCTCTTACGTCACGATCATTTTGTTCGCCCAAAGAACAAATGTGCGTACAAGGACCGCCGGGAATTCAGGGTCCTAAAGGATCACGTGGTAAAAGAGGGCCGCGTGGAGTCACGGGAAGAAAAGGGTCACGTGGAAGCAGAGGAGAACCAGGCCCGCATGGAAAGCAGGGAATTATTGGACCACCGGGTCAAAAAGGGGAACAGGGAATCCAAGGAGTCGCGGGTCCGAGGGGAAAACCCGGTACAAAGGGAGAACCCGGAGAATCCATTTCACCCCCTACAGTAGTCATATCCCCGATGAATCAGACGGTCAAGGAAAACCAAACCGCTGTGTTTCAGTGTTCTGTCAGCCGCGGAAATCCTAAACCATCAGTCACGTGGTTAGGAGCGAACAGCGCTCCCTTAACAAGTCACGATGGCAGGTTAGAAATGCGTCACGTGACCTTTGATGATGCAGGTAAATACATTTGCGTTGGAGAAAATGTCTTTTGCTCAGCAAACCAGTCCGCAGTATTGAATGTAGAAGGTGAGAAAAGATATATTTTACATGTTTTCAAGCGTAATATGAGCGTAGTATGAGCAATGGATGTTACTCCTAAATTAATGGCAAGAACAGTTAACATCGATTTTGCATCAAGCAGTGCTAACTGCAGACTAAAGCTCGTATTCTGCATTTCATGTGTATCATATGCCCCAGGGAAGGGGACTCCCCTATAAAAATGACGGGGTACTCGTCGTACCTTTAAGGGTTTAAAATTTGTCGATTGGTACCGCTTAGGGTGTTTTAAAAATTATACAATAGCCACAGTTGGAGTTATCGCAGTACCTTTTAGAGTATTCCAAACTATGTGCGACTCCTGGTACCTCTTAGAGGTGAAAACTATTTGAGGCCGCGCCCTCGAGCTCGAATCGAGATTCTGGTATCTTTTAGGGGTTCTTTTCAAAATTTTGGACGAGCACCCCCGTTATTTTTATAGGGGAGTCTCCCCCCCTCCCCCCCCCCCCCCCCCGGGCCATGTACCAGCCTGATCATTTATCTCGGATTTACTTGCTCTTTCATTTGTTTGGACGACCTTCTCAAAAGAAGCGAATGTTCACACAACTTGAATGTATCTCGGTCAATAGTTGTTAGTCAGCTGAGCAGCCGTGTTTTGGATGGTCACACAACTGGTGTACCTACTAGCTGTGGAGAGAAGCGTTGTTTGATGACTTACATTACGGCAGCGCAGTGTGTGCAATGTTGACTGAATGTGGTCTCAAACTGTACAAATTCCTCCGAGTAAAGTTTGCGCACACGAAAAACAGACCAAAGAAAACTTGCTTGACAAAACACCGCCGTTTAAAATATCTTTGAGTTGAAGGCTGGCTGATGAGTGCCTTTACTGTGTCACTGGCGCTCTTTGCCGCCTTAGAAACTAGGCTGTTTTTCACATAACACACAAGATACCTGATATTGCCACTTGGAGATTTGGAGTCTAAGACTATTTCTTTTCTATTTCATGATCAGCTCCCCCTCGTGTTCAGCTCGTTCCAGGCCCCACCCACGCAAAGACAGGACAAAATGTGACGCTGCCTAGATGTCACTTGACCGGCTTCCCTACGCCTGTCGTAACATGGAAGAAATTGACGGGTATTTTTCCTAAGAAGAGAGCCGTGTATAATGGGTTAGTTTTAACACTGACTAACTCAGAAAGAAAAGATACCGGACCATATGAATGCAGAGCCAGAAACCTTCCAGCGTTACGACTTTGTTTGTTTGGTCTGCGCCCAAATTCATATTAAAACCCCCAGATAGGGTTATTAACAGCATTGGCGGGTCGCTGGTTTTGAATTGTTCCGCTACTGGAGAAACTCTACCGATAATTTCTTGGAAACGATCAGGCGGAGCTTGGGAAGGAGAGCGAATGAAAGTCCGAAGAGGCACTTTAACAATATCAGGCCTCACTGAATCAGATTCAGGAATCTATATCTGTGAAGCCAAAGGTCCCCATTTTGCGATTGAGGCAGGAACACATTTGGAGTTGAGAGGTAAGTGTAACAAGCAAAACTCTAAACGTTTTTCAGTCTTTAACATCGCATGGGCATTGTTCGCAAGCCGCTGATCATACTGTATACTGTAGTCACTGTATAGCGACGCCCGATTTGTGACGGGTACGGTAATAGACAATCATGTGAGGATGGTTTGTCAGCTCGAAAAAATTAGAAAATTGGGAAATTTAGTATTTCGTCAAAGCGCGTGTGAAATTATTTTGTAATTTCAGTCCTCACTTTTCGATTACGCATATTAATCGGAAGAAGTTATATATCTTTATCTCAGGACGTTCGCGCTAATTGTTTGTGCGCATCCTTAAAGCGCACAATACAAATTCCTCCGACAACGTTACAACCCAATTTATCATCGATAACATGACAGGTGTAAATTTGATAAACAGAAAGGATGTTTTAAGTAACATTTAAACATTTTTGAAAATCTCTGCTAGGTTTTGTGAATATGTTACAAAGATGCGGGAACTCCGCCATGACAATTCGCTCAAATTAAACTAGTACTTTTGGCAAGTTTGTGGTAAATAATTCAGTTAAGACAACAAACCGTCACAATGCAGTTTGCTTTTAGCTACCATTTATTTACTGCTGTTTGCTTGCGGTTCACAGCACGAAAATGGAGATTTATGGCAAATTAAAGGTGGCTTAACCCGGGGGGATACTCCCCTAAATTTCGGATAGGGGTGTGCCGCGAACGTTCTCAAACCCTGACCCTATCTAAGGCCCAAACCTGAAAATTGACACCCTATTCAAGGGGAGGAGAAGCATTGCGTGACGACTCAAATAACGGCTAACCGCGCACGGCAAAGCTCAAATCTTTCAAAATCGCTTTGTTAATACTTAATGACGGATAGTTCAGTTTTAACAGACAATTTGTTTTCGTTTAGCTGGGCGTTTATTTGATCTGATAGAATTTAGCTACCCTATCTAAGGATCACACCGGGAACACAATGCCAAAAGGAACAAAAGTGATACCCTATTTAAGGACCGAGAACCTCAAAAACCATACCCTATCCCGCGGCACATACCTATATAGCCCATATATGGGAGTACCCCCCGGGTGGCTTAAATCTCTTTAAAGTTAGTTATCCAACTTTACGCTATGAAGTAAATGTTGTTAAAGGTCGTTAAACTGACATTTACGCTACCGTGCATAAAACTTGGAATAAATGTAGCATAAAGTTGACATTTAAGGAACTTTAAGCGTGAATTCGCTCAAAGGTTTTAGTCTCTGTAAACAAGTTTTAAACATGACTACAAAGCTGGTTTAAAGGTCAGCTTTAAACAATGTAAAGGCAGCGTAAAGGCTGATTAAATTCAAAATTTACGCCAGCTTTACTCTAGCTTTACATCACAGTAAAGTTATGTTTACATGTTATCATTTATTTTTTGTTTAGTTTGTCTTGATTTCATTTAAGGTGGCTCGTAATGGTTTAGTCAGATTTAGACATGCCCTTCTTTGGTGTTCTGTTGCAGCTGTATATACCAATAATGTTTAGGAAAATCTTTTAGCATAAACTTGTATAAGTTTACCAATGAACAAATTGAGGTCACTATAAAACCTTTGCAAAGTTGACCAAAGTTGTACTAAACGTTTAACCTCAGCATTATTGTTGTAGCTGCAATAGAATGCCAAAAGATGGAAATATCTAAATCCTTTCAGGGCACCTTAATATGCGTAAATGTCATTGTCTGCAAAATGCGTCACCGCATGCACAAATACCAGTGTCTGCGATAAGATAAGCAAAATGTTTTTAATCGCCAAATAGCGGTCCCATGTTCTACTTCTTTTCTGGACCATATATATTCATTTGTGTTATAGTTCCCTTGGCATTTACCACAAATGGTGGCAAAGGGCGACTTGGTATCATCCAGAAGTTCACTGTTCCAAGAAACGGCCGGTATCTCATCAAAGCTTGGGGCGCCCGGGGAGGAACACACTCGTGCAACTATGGATACGCACCAGGAACATACTACGGCGGCTACGGTGCAGTGATAGAAGGCACATTCAGACTTACAAAAGGAACAGTGCTGAACATTGTGGTGGGGCAGAGAGGTGGAGACTCAGTGGAGGTGAAAGGAGGACAAAGCACTACTAGGACAGCAGCTCAACTTGGAATATCTGTAGAGGACAATGCTGGTACAGGGGGAGGGGGAGGAAGTTTTGTTTATACCACAAGCAATGTGCTTTTAGTAGCCGCCGGAGGGGGAGGGGGTGCGTCGGGTGGATATAATGGTGTGGATGGTCACCAGTAGTGTGGGGAAAGATTCGTCTCGTGTTCGCAAGGGAGGTACTGGGGGGCAGCCAGGTGAATGTAATACTGTAGGTGGCAACCATCATGGTGGTGTGGGTGCGGGTTGGATTGCTCAAGGGTGCGACAGAGCAGGCCCAAGCCATGGGGAGAGAGGTGGGTCGCGTGCTCAAGGCTGGACTGGAGGTCAAGCTGGCAGCATGAACAGTGGGAATAACGGAGGGCCCCCGCCTGGTGCGGTGGGAGGGTTCGGCGGTGGGGGAGGGGGTGCAGAGGACAATGGTGCATCAGGTGGAGGTGGAGGGTATTCTGGCGGAGGCAGCAGTACCCACGAACAGCAGGGCGGAGGGGGAGGGGGTTCATACTGCAGTAGTGATAGTTGTTCCGCTGTGACAGGTGGTAACGTGAAGGATGACGGTCTTGTGCAAATTGTAGTTATATCTGACTAGCAACGAAAAGCTATACAAGAGAGAACCTGGAACGAGGTTGATTCCAGGGCACTTTGTTATTTCAATAGAAAGTCGGTGAAACAAGTATTATTGTAAACTTCTGTTTCCGAGCTTAACCGAGCCCGCGGATTTCGCAAACGAAGTTGCGAAATATCACGAGTTATCCTCATTGAGCCTTCACAGCGGTCAAAAGCTAAAATCCAATGCCACCTCGAACTTTGTAAGAATTTAAAACGAAAATCTGCAAGTTTTATGTAGAAAAAAAAATACGAGCTGGTAAACTAGGATTTGTGACGTGCAAAGCTTAAGTTTTTAGCCCGATAGGGAAGGATTTCAGAAATTTACTGATTTAGAACGTTTATTAGCGGGAATTAAGGCGGGAACTGTGCGCATGGAGTGCGTTTGACTGTTGTTGCATTGCGCACTGTTAGCGTGACAATTTTTGGAGTATTTCGAATTAGTCTTGTCTTCTCTCGATGTTTGCTGATTGGCTAATAAGACTCCGATACCTTATATTTCTTCAAGGAAGATTTGCCAAAGGCGGCAGTTGTTTCTGCTACTGATAGAACTTAAGTTGTTAACGTTGAAATTATTCACCCGCCTGGAGTATTTTCGAAATATACCGAGTTTGTAGAAATAGGGCACGTACATTGATTCCGAGTTTATTTGCCGAACTAGTTTGTTAATTTTGATAAGAACATAGGTTGTGGAAGTAATGAGGAATATATTTGTGCTAACTTTCGAAAGGGAACATAATCATCTGAGTAGCAGGAAAGGGACCACGGTTTCCGTTTTTTTTTTTTTTTTTTTTTTTTTTTTTTTTTTTTTGCTGTGGTCTTCACAAAATTGCTGTGTAATCGCTGTGGTATACATTAACTCTCTGTGGAATACATTAACTTGCTGTGGTATACATTAACTGATATGAAATTGCTGTTGTATACATTAAAGAACAAAGGATAACAATAGAACTACCACCAGAACGAATAATTATTCACAAACCAAAAATATATACGCGCTTCAGTGACCCCTAGCGAGCGCGAGGCGAATTGCCGCGAAACTTATGAAACACACAGATAATAACTCAAGCAAAACTTTTATTTCGGTCGATCAATACTTGCGAGCGCGAAGCGAATTGCCGCGAAACTAACATTAAACACACACATAGATAATGACTCAAGAAAAACGGTTATTTTTTCTTTTTATTTCTTTTTTTCTTTTACAGGTATAGATCAAGAACATACAGAACAAATTACAAAATTTACAACAATTACCTTACTTACTAACTACAAAGAAAGAAAAAGAACTACACTGCACTGCACTATACAAGGATTACATATTAAACTTAAACTTAAAATTAAACAGTGATTACGGGAATCTTAGAAAAACGAGGATGAGATAACAGCTACTGTTGTATTAATCGAAGTAAAGGTTTCCATTTTTTGACATGGAAATGGATTTTGTTGGGTTTTTTTTTCGCGATAAAGCGTTTGGTTTGAAACGCCTTTTTAAATTTATCAACCAGCAGCGTTGTACACAAGGAGCCCTTATTTAACTTGCAACGATAAATGAAATATTTACATTCAAGAAGGATGTAGTTGACTAGATTGCTTATATTATCTGTATCTAAAATCCAAAAAAGAACATCCTTAAAATATCAAAGGTAACAGTTATATTTAAAAAATTAAGTAATATTTTTAAATCATCCCAAAACATACACACTCTCGGACAGTGGAAAAAAAAGATGTTCTGTGGTCTCCAACTCCTTTTCACAAAAATCTCATAATGTAGAATCTACTTTATTAAACTTAAACAGGATCTTGCTTGTGTACTTGTGTATAAGATCTGGTTTAATATTTTATATTTGAATTCTCTTAATTCAGTATCCAATGTTGTTTTGAAGGGCAGTAGATATATCTTTTCCCATTCTAACTGGGATGCGTGCGTGCTGAAAGCTTCGTTATATTTCTTTTGTGCTTTTGGTGTACTGGATATCTTGGAAACAAAACTGTCATATAATGACTTCGATTTAAGATTTTGCAAATTGACTTTTTTCCCTTGAATACGTAAATTGAAATCAGTTTGGATCAGATCATAAGTTTCTGAGGAGATAGAGTTTTTATTTATTTTCAATATTTTGCGCCATTCCTCTGGAAAAGCATTGAAGAGACTGAAAAGTAGTAAATGTTCAACTGGCGAGAGAGTTGAACATAATGGTTCCTTGTTCGACTTGAACTCTCCCCGTATGTCGTAGAGGTCTCCAATTCTTACGATTCCAAGATCAATTAGCCTGCTGTTATACTTTGACTTGGATTCAATGCAAATGAACTGGTTGTTCCATATGACTTGATTTGCTATTTCGGAGGATGAGGAGAGATTGTCCTCGTTTAAAAGGGTCCATGTCACAATGCATTCTTTACAAAATTCTGAAAGAGCTATCGGTAGTTTAGTGTAATTAAAATTACAATGAAACAAGAATTTCCCCCCTACTTTTTTAAGATAAAAATCCAGAAAAAACTTCCAGCTAGCGGGATCAGTGGAAAGATATCTTTTGATACAAATTATTCTTTGGGCAGAAATCATTGATTCAATATAATGTTGGGCATTTTCTAGCCTCCTTTATCAATAGGGTTAATAAATGCTGTACGCTTTACTTTATCTTTTCCCTTCCAAACAAAAGAATATAATAATATATAATATTGATAAACTCGTTTTTGTTTGAAATGAGAACAACCCTGTATAAGATCTTTGGTATGGCGAAATATTTGATCACTTGGATTTTTCCAAGTAGTGTAAGTCCTCTCCAGCTCCAGCCATTTAAGGACGTTCGCGCTAATTGTTTATGCGCATCCTTACTGCGCACGTAATTCCTGTCGCAACGCTACGCCACGTCATGCATCGAGCGCGCGCGCTGAGGAAACTTTCCAACCACATATAGGGTGAGTAGCCGTTACGATAACTTCGCTTGCAGTTTGCTACCTTAAATGGTCGGTGACCCCTACTTTTTTTTTTCAGATCACTTTTGTTAACGATTATCTACGTTTTGTGAGAAAATGAAAAAAATCTATCGATTAAAAGGTGGATTTTTTTTTGCCCCACGCACGTTCGAATTCCGCTTTTTGATCTTTTCGTTTTGCCGTACGACGGGTTCAAATGCCTCTTCCAGGGCTAAGTTTTGCATAAAAGATGGCAACACTTAAAATTATTTACTCAACAGACGCACTTCTTCAAAATATCACAAAGATCGTCTGCCTCCGTTTTCTCATCATCGATAATTTAAACTACAAACCTTGAAAGCCGTGCGGAATTACGTGCGCCAATTTTTCAAAATCAGGATAGTTTTCTACAGACTTTATCTCTGAAGCGAAGTCGGTGACCCCCACTTTTTTTGTATTTCTGACACAAGTAACTCATTATCCGTCCTCAGTAAAAATTTTAGAAAAATCTATCGACTAGAAAATTTTCGCGGGAACGTCCTTAAAAATCCTCTCAAAGATTTCTCGATTGATTCAAAGTTTAGCTTATAAAACAGTGAGTGATTAAAGGTAAAGTTAACCCCTAAAATTTTTATGACCTTACTTATATCATTTACACCTAGTTCTGAGCTGCTTACTTCCATATTTCCCAGTAGTAGAAGAATTTCACTTTTGTCGCGATTAAGCTTCAATCCGGAGTATGTACTAAACAGATCGATAGTACCAAGAGTGCGGTGCGAGAGTTTGTCCCTAAAAAACAAATGATGTCATATCATCAGCGAATTATTTCAGCGGTTATTTCGGTCGTTAAATGTAAGTAAAACTCTCGTTGTAAATCGACAAACTAAAATATGTCTAATAAAGCATTTAAACTGATAACTATTTTCATCGAGTGTCTTTTGCGAGTGTATTAAATTTTTGTGGAGGCAGCGTGGCCGAGTGGTTTAGGGCGCTGGTCTCGTAATCCGGAGATCCCGGGTTCAAGCCCTCCACCCTGCCACTAGCTGGATTTGTTTCACGGTCGTCCCGAGTTCAAATCCTCGGTCACGCTTTGTATATAGCCAACTGGTCTGCCTCCAGCCAGTTGGGATTTTTAACCATGTTATGTTCATTTAAAGTTATTTGTTTCCTATGTTTCAGTGGCATGCCTAAACTAGCTTAATCTCGAAGCTAAGTGCATGACCACTATAAACAACATTTACATTTTTACATTTACATTTTACATGAGTTCGAGTTAGAGATTTCGAGTTCGAGTTAGAATTAGAATTTAGATTTTCAGTTAAAATTTCGAGTTCTAGTTAAAAGGAAAGGAAAGGCCTAAAAAGTTACTGATTTCGTGATGGAAGACGAAAAAAAGAAAAAGAAAGAAAGAAAACGAAATCGAAATCGAAAAGCCCACAACATGGCGTGACATATTCGCAGTTGGTCACGCATAGTGTCGCCCTTATCAACAAATGAAAGCTAACCGCAAGCAAATAGGAGTGGAACTAACCGCAAGCAAACCAGAGTGGAACTAACTGCAAGCAAACCAGAGTGGAGCTAACCGCAAGCAACTCGATATTTTAACTCGAACTCGAAATTTCTAACTCGAACTCATGAAATCGACAGACCCGTCTTTTGCAACATAAACTTTCAGATTGGTGTAGTTAGAATTCGCTCAAGATAAAATAACACAAAATTTAAATTTTCTTCGAAAACAGTATTAAAAAAAATATAGCACGTATTTGTGCATCTGGGAGAACGGTTAGACTTAATCTACGTGGCGGCATTTCATCAGAATGGCCAAAAACGTACAGTTAGAGTTACAAACTTTCACATTGTTGTGGATCTAGAGTGAAAGTTATCCTTAAAATTTCATGAGAAAGGCCAAAAAATTAATGGTCATTAAGAGCTGCAAACTTGCACCTTTTGGTAGAGCTGCAGTGAATGTTAGGCAAAATTAACGTGGTGGAATTTCACCACAACCAAGAAATGTACATTCTCAGCTACAAACGTGCACTTTTTTGTGGATCTAGGGTATGAGTTATGCTTAATCTACGTGGTGGCATTTCACAAGAAGGCCAAAAATGTACTTTAAGAGTGAAAAGCTTGTATCTTTTTGTGGAGCTTGAGTGGGCGCTATGAAAAATGTTCGTGGTGGCATTTCACTGCAAGGGCCCGTAACGTACATTTAAAGTTAAAAACTAACACTTTTTGCGGATCTGGTAAAAAGGTTTGGCTTAACCTACGTGGTGGCATTTCATCAGAAAGGCCGAAAATGTACACAAAGACTTACAAACTTGCACATTGTTGTGGATCTAGAGTGAAATTTATCCTTAACGTTTTACGAGAAAGGCCTAAAACTTTTTTGTGGATCTAGGGTAAGAGTTATGATTAATCTACGTGGTGGCATTTCACAAGAAGGCCGAAAATGTACCTTAAGAGTTAAAAGCTTGTATCTTTTCGTGGAGCTGGAGTGGGCGCTATGAAAAATGTTTGTGGTGGCATTTCACCGCAAGTGCCCGAAATGTACATTTAAAGTTAAAAAACTAGCACTTTTTTGCGGAACTGGTAAAAACGTTAGGCTTAATCTACGCGGTGGCATTTCATCAGAAAGGCCAAAAATGTACATTTAAAGTTACAAACTTACACATTGTTGTGGATCTAGAGTGAAATTTATCCTTAAAATTTCACGAGAAAGGCCAAAAATGGTCATTTAGAGCTACAAACTTGCACCTTTTTGTAGCGCTGCAGTGCATGTTAGGCAAAATTAACATGGTGGCATTTCACCACAGAGCCAAGAAATGTACATTTTGAGCTACAAACTTGCACTTATATTGCTGTGTCAAACGTAATGGTTACTGCATGTATTTGTTGAAAGATATTGACTGTCAATTATGGGAAACTGCAAAATCCTGCGCAAAAATTCATTTTTGATCTACTTACATATCTTACATATTTTTTTTAATTGTTTACAACTAGTAAATCTAACATACTTGACTGTTAAAAAATGGGTACAAAGTGTAAAGCAAGATTTCGAAAAGCTTTAAAAACAAAACAATCGTTGCCATCGTAAACTTTGTCGCTAAGAAACCAGTAAAAATAATAAGCCATTGCTATTTGTAATCATTATGGTTTAGTTTAGCAAAAATCAAAGAATGGCTTCCTTGTTCCTTAGTTTAAAATATTGATGATGAGTAAACGGAGGCAAACGGTCTTGGTCATATTTTGAAGAAGTGCAGCTGTTGCAGTCCTTTTTGCAAAACTTAGCCGTGGAAGAGGCATTTGAACCCATTGTACGGCAAACCAAAAGATCAAAAAGCAGAATTCGAACGTTGCGTGGGACAAAAAAAATGAAACTTTTAATCGGTAGATTTTTTTCATTTTCTCACAAAACGTAGATAATCGTTAACAAAAGTGATCTGTTAAGAAACAAATTGGGGTCACCGACCATTTAAGCTAGCAAACTGCAAGTGAACTTAACACAACGGCTACTCACCCTATGTGTAGTTGGAAAGTTTCGTCAGCGCGCGCGCTCGATGCATGACATGACGTGGCGACATGAACTACGTGCGCAGTAGGGATGCGCATAAACAATTAGCGTGAACGTCCTTAAAGCAACTGGAGGCCATAATTCTCGTTACGTTACCTATCTTCTTTGTGCCTCGTGGCACATAAGGCCTCCACAGAATGCCTCTAATTTTCTCTGTTGGCTGCAGCAGCCCTTGCCTCATCCCATGTACGCCATCCCGCACTGTTCCTGTCTTTCTCGACTGTTCTACGCCAGGTGGTCTTAGGCCTTCCTCTCCTCCTTTTTCCTTCAGGTGTCCAGGTGTCCATAAATCTCATCAAACTTATAAAGAAACTTGTCAAAAAGATGCAAATAGCCTCTGGTACATATCATTTCCCCAAATATCTTATGTTACGAAACCCTCGTTATTGCTTTTTCCACTGGAAAAGCTTGAGCTCTGGAATCAAATACTTCCCTGTCAGTAAAGTAAGCTGAGATGGAATGTAAGCTCTATGTAGCATATGCAAATCACAGGCTTATTTATGGCATATATCTTGAAACAGTGAACGTGCTTTGAATATTTATATGTCAACATTCCTTTCAATGAACTTGACTGATATGTCTTCACCAACGTTAACGTTTGGGCAAACCCCTAAACCAAACTTCATTAAACGAAAACGAAGATGACAGAGCTCAAACATTGCTGTATGTGATTGCATAGATAGTTGTAAGAGAAATGAGGCAAAACTAGTAAATTAACGCTAAATGACCTAATCGGTAATATCAACATCGAACGAAAAGTTTAAAAATGTGTTACAAAGATCTTCGGATGGCAGCTGCCACTCGAGAATCGGCGACTTGTTGCTGTTCATCTGCCATCTCTAATCAAACAAAATAGCAGGCCTTAAAGAGCTCGGGCGCAAGTCGCGAGTCAAACGCGAATGCTGCAGCGCCTCGAAGAAAAATATGACGCCTGCTACGTAGAATATAAACCGATAACTGTAATGTCCTACGGGACAATCGCAACGAAAAGGAGCGTTCGCAAATTGAATGGTCTTAGATGCATGAACTGTGAGACAACATTGGAACTTGCAATAACCTTGGGTTAGAATACAGTAGAAAAGTCAACAGCTAAGATAGACGTTGCATGAAAAGAGTAAAAGGCAACTAAGAATAGAGCCCACATAGCTGCCTGTAAAGTGTTATTTAAACTAAAAAGAGAGGCAATATCGCGTGACAAGAATGGTGTTTTAAGTACGGGCCTGACGAGATACTACTATTCTTTCATGTCGCTTTGTGCCTGACTTGAGAGTCTTTTAATAAAGAACTTTCAACGTAGGTAAATGTTTACACAGCAGCATTACTCAACGACAGGGAGTAAAAGGAGTAAATATTTATGCAATCAAGAACAGAGCCCATAAGCGAGGTGTAAATGGGGCCTCATGAGGTACTAGCTGCTATTCTTACATTTCGCTTTTCCCCCTCTTGAAAGAGGCATTACAAGAGGTTAAAGCAACGCAGCCCAGAATCTTGGTGAAACAGGAATTTCTTAACGTGGGCAAGCCAGATAATTACTGCAATAAATGGTAAAGATGACAGCGGCATGATTGGGGATTCCGCATTTGCCAGTGACATCTAAATAGAGGTTCTCAATGGGGTTAATTGTCAGCCGTCAACTGACTGGCTCTTAGAATAGCTTTTAAGTGTGAACCAGTTTCCATGCTTTCAAATATACTCACCGTTATGGTCTTTCCATCTGAAAGTATTTTCATTAATTTATTGCATTAAAAAATAATTATTAGAAGTCTTGATAAAATTTCACTTGATTTCATTACTGAAAGACCAAAATAACCCACAAAACACAAAATTTAAAAAAGAAAATTTAATATTAACTTCAATTTATGGATAACTGCAACTCATTGGATAACCGTCACCTTTTTAAATTGGTAAAGTTTAACCGTCAAGCGAGATTGAGACCCGTGACGTATTGTTATTAGGAAATACGTATTACCATTTGGGTACTGGAGTGCTGATTAATTTTGCAATTTCAAATAAATCATAGTTAATATAGAGGGAAATGGTTATGAAGCCTGGAAAAGTTCTTTTTTGTAGGTTTTTGTTCCCTATTTTGGGGGTTGACCGTGCACAAAACCTGACATAATTCAACAGGTGGTTACGGGTGTTCATGCAACTAACCAGTAGAAACACTGCGATTACGTGATTTATGCATAGTGTATGAGCGCAAAACAGAAGATGTGCACGGTCATGGGCCTTCCAACCTCAATCTTGGCCTCTTTGTTTGCTCCTTTGATGTTTGCCGGGCTTCCTAACCATTTCCCTCTATTTACTATGAATATATGTATCACTGCTACCAGCTAACAAATATGCGCTTGTGCACCAGGTGCCATTTACTTGTTGTTGGATTTTGCACCTCGACGGCTGTGACAGGCTGTCATGTATTAACATTCTAGAGGCATAATGGTTGAGAACTTGAATCGTACGGGCTTTCACGTATTCGCCGCAAAAAGTATTTTATAAGTACTTTTTACTGCGTCTTCTGATAGAATTGTTTTTGTATAGTTTGAAACAAAATTTTGTCGTCAACATCAAAAATTTCTCACCTCGATAAATGGCAGAATCTTTTATGTGAGCTTCTATAAACCCCACTAGACCTACTCTCTTTATATTTGTCGCTCATAAGGTGCAACCCTTTTCTAAAGGGCAAAATAGACTAAAATAACTGCAGCAATTTGATAGCCTTGGGCTACTCTAGTTGTAAGTGTCTTGTCTCATTTTAAATTTTGGAATGTGATCCAGGAGGAAGTTGTCTAGTGTAGAGGTGTAAACACAATCCACAGGTACGCTCAGCAAAAAGACCAGAGATGTGGGGACCACCGTGCATTTATAGCGGAGCACCCACGCGCGCCGAAGGCGTGCCCGGGCGGAGACACATACTTTGGGATTTTTTGAAAACCCACCGAACTAAAAAAAAAAAAAAAAGAAAAAAAAATGGTTGCGACGTCATATCCATTTGTCTGAACATACGCACGGATTAGTCGAGGGGGCAAGTTGCCTCGTTGCTATACACGCCGCTTTAATTTACTTCTCCTTGGTTAACGCCCGCTTACATCCTTGATATTGGACATCCATGTTATGTTCAATTGACGGCTGTCAAGACAAGGTACCTGCTGACCAGTATCACATGACCATATCACGGGCTCAGGTGCAGATCTAATGGAGGTCACGCTGACAATGTGATGGTTTTCCATTTTTTTCCTGTCTAGGGTAATGACAGGATTTTGTCAGCGCAATTTCTGTAGTACGTGTTGACGATTTATTTCGGCTATGGAATCTTTCTTAAGTAGTTGCGTAATGATAGTATTTTTAATGAAGGTACTTTCACAAATTATTAAGAATAATCAAAGAATGAATATATGGAGCTCCGCTTTTAATTTAGGCTTCGCTAAATGATAGAGTCCAGTTTTAACTTTGAATTTCCTGTTGATTTGAATGCTACAGTCGGGGAAACAGGTGCCAGTGTTGGCAAATCTTCGTTGAAGGACGCGAAGAGTTTTCAAACTATTTCATCCAATCAAAAACTAGCTCGAGCGCTCACGAGTTCTCCGTTAGCAATCGCGTGAATAAATACGTCATGTTGCTTAGCAACTTCTGGGACGAAAACCACGGGCTCAGTCACTTCTCGGAGAAGTGATCTCGCCATCAACTGGCACTTGTTCGCCCCACTGGCTAATGTAAATGCACGTTTAAAGGAGCTCTGTCACGGGGATTTCGCAGATTTTCGGTCTAAACTGTTGTGAAATTAGTGGTAGGCAGCTTAACCCAAGAAAATCATTACCTTGGAGCATCTAAAGGAAGATATAACCTTAATATGTGGATAGAAATCTAACCATGGCTATAAATGCGATTTTTTTTGTAGATGTGCGGAGACAACTTGAAAAGTTTAGCTAAACTTTTCAATTTGTAATCAATTTCCATCGTAGCCATCTGCAGCTTAAGACTCTTGTTAACCGTTTCGGTGCTCTAATATAGCAATTCTTAATAAAAATGGACTATTATTTTTTGTTTTCCTTCGACACAAATATAAATTTTGGCTGTTCAAAAATCTGTTAAAATCCATGTCGACAAAGCCCGTTTAAATTAAAGCGACATCAGTTAGTCATTCGTGCATGTAATTTGTATAGGTAATCACATGATTTCGAGTGCAATTTGGGATAAATCAGCACGAGTAAATTTTTCAAAGGCTAACCAAATTGCACGAGCCCGTACGGCGAGTGCAATTTGTAGTCTTTGAAAAATTTACGAGTGCTGATTTATCCCAAATTGCACGAGAAAAATCATGTGATTACTTGTTAATAATACACATACAAAAATTTCTCTGCAAGTGGATGACAAACAAGACGTGTTCGGTCGCTTACCTTTCCGAATCGTTGTTAAAACATTACGGAGTTGCCAGGCTTTGTAAATCCAGATACTGCCACAGAATTTTAAAGCTCCCTTTGATGCATTATCAGGTGCTTTTATCATCATTCAGTTACATGGGTATGAGCTGAAATGTGCGACTTCAATTCAGGCTTGTAATCTTCCTTCTTTACGAGCTGTCGCGAACGAAAATCCTCGGTTGGTAGCTTTCAGTAGTTTCGTGGAGCCTCTTTTGTGTTGCACAAACGTCCAGTTGCTAATACATTGGTTTATACACTGATAATTTTCGGTAAAATCGGTCAAACTTTGCATTAATTGCTGTTTTTGTTCTCTCCAAACCCTCCGACAGCGGCCGCCATTTCGTTTGGCGCGCTTTAGCGACTTTCCTGTCAATCAATTTAATTTCAACTTTCTGCACTCAATTTCATGTTTTTGCACTCAATTTCAACTTTCTGCACTGTTTGGGATTAATTGACGTGCTCTCAGCCAATGAGCTTGCTGAAATTTTTGCATGTGTATTATTAATTCAATAACTTAACCCGCCCATTTTTACCTAAATTTAACGCATTCAGATTGATGTCAGTGTGAATTTGCTAGAAACTTCAAAGGTTCAAATGTGATTACCAATCATGGTTCCGAGATTGAAATTCGAGTTATCAGTTGTTCGCGGTTTGTATTACGTGCGCTGTAAGCTCTGTGAAACCTTATCTGAGAGGACACGTCCAATGGTCCCAAAATCCTTGCAAGGAATCGACAAACAAGGAATCGACAAACAAGGAATCGAGGTAATCAGAGAAGCCTCCTAGTTTACCATGAGTGGCGCAACGAAGTCTTCAAAGCCGATTTCATCAAGTGAGTGGCAATGGTTAAAAATTCGCTCTAAGGGAGGTGGCCTTTGGAAGGTCGATGCATGAGTGTGCGTTCCAAGCTACGAAGAACAACCAGCGAAAACAGTAATTAGCTGCGCTTTACAAGAAGGTACGTCGTTGTTTTAATGTAACTTGGTCCGAAGTAAGATACAGCGAATTGAGGCGACCCTTGTACTCCTTGCTGGCTGCGAGAATTATTCTTAAAATGACTGAACGCTCAATTTCCCGCGGCTTGAGAAACCAAACAAGGCTCTGGGTTGAAACGTACCATGGTTGTGCAGAAAATCCAGGCAATCCGCCAGTCCCGGGACAAGTATGGGAAGACTTGACGAAGACATTTATTAAAGGTATGTGTGTTTTTATTTTGTCTCGTTCACTGTGCATCTGGTTAAATGCAGACTGGGAGATACATACATGCAGCGATTTATGTTGCGATGGTGAGGAGGCGTAAAAACTATCTATTATCTTATCACTCAAAATCGTGTGAAAAATTTCGAGATTTGTGCCTGTTAACAAGACGCCTGTTGGGCGTACACTCCGGCCATTTTAGGGGTATGTAGATTCGCGGTTGAGATCGATGTTGGGGGGTTGATTTATGTCAAAATGATATGTAACTGTTCAAATCACTGAAAATCCTTTAATTTTGTTAATCGTTCCCCTCATTTTCTCTTGTTCAGAATCACAGTGTTTACGCTAATTTAAAGTTGCAGCAGACAACTAAGGGTAACTGGTGCGAATTGAGAGAGAAAAGTCATAAAAACAGTCGTTGGCAGTAGTCTGTTATTAACCGCCTGTTTGTCACGCCGCATCCATTTTGTCACGCTTGAGACGTTATGGCGTGACGCCATTGCTTTCACGCAATGGTAAATACGTTACGTTTTGGTTTGTTTTCTGTACTGAACGTTTCGTTTTATGACTTCATTTGTGTGAATTGTACTCAGTGGTCGTTTGAATGTATAAAATGTATCGACTAAAGCGTTACAAAGTCTAATTACCGTCAACGACGCACATAAAAAACAAACTTTGCATTTTATCTGAAGTTTGAAAATGCAGACATTTGATGGAAACTTGAATCAGCCCTTCAATAAAGCAATTTCCTATTGAAATCCTTGAAAGACAAAAATGTTCGCTCAGTACAGGTTCGCTCCAAGGCGAAAGGTTCGCTCACAACACAATGTTCGCTCCCACAAGGCGGAAGGTTCGCTCAGTACACAGTGTTCGATCAGTACAGGTTCGCTCCAAGGCGAAAGGTTCGCTCACAACACAGTGTTCGCTCCCACAAGGCAGAAGGTTCGCTCAGTACACAGTGTTCGATCAGAACAGGTTCGCTCCAAGGCGAAAGGTTCGCTCACAACACAGTGTTCGCTCCCACAAGGCGGGAGGTTCGCTCAGTACACAGTGTTCGATCAGTACAGGTTCACTCCAAAGCGAAAGGTTCGCTCACAACACAGTGTTCGCTCCCACAAGGCGGAAGGTTCGCTCAGTACACAGTATTCGATCAGTACAGGTTCGCTCCAAGGCGAAAGGTTCGCTCACAACACAGTGTTCGCTCCCACAAGGCGGAAGGTTCGCTCAGTACACAGTGTTCGATCAGTACAGGTTCGCTCCAAGGCGAAAGGTTCGCTCACAACACAGTGTTCGCTCCCACAAGGCGGAAGGTTCGCTCAGTACACAGTGTTCACTCCAAGGCAAAAGGTCGCATTAAACAGTATTCGTCCAGTACTTTTCCACGAGTTTTTCCACGAGCGTGGCCTGTCACGTTGAGCACGTTATAGGTCCGTGGAAAAGCTCGCCAGCAAAGCGCCCTAGGATTACGTCACACTATTGCGCAAGAATGCAGAATTCTGGCGACGACCACAGATGAAGCCGAATTTTCAACTCCTGCCCTGGCCCTGAGGGCCTGGGCCGGAGTAATAAGGGACAAATGAAGGCCAATATTGGCTTTATCATTTATTTTGGCCAAAAAAAAAAATACAAGTTAGGACACAGTCGATCGATGGCTTGAAACATATTACCATGGCCGTATACAAAAACCCGTCAATCCACAACCATTGTGCATAAGTTTAAACATGTAGCGATTGATGTAAACGATCTATTATCTTACCCTTTAAGGCCATGTAAACACTTCTTTAACGAACTTGATTGACAGAACTTCATCAAATTATTTAAGGTATCAAACACAGACTGCAATGTTTGGGCGCACCCTTCATTGACAAGCGGAACTATTACAACGCTAGCCAACGAAACGTCAATAAATGAATAAGAGGAGGTTAGTATAGAGCCCAATATTGGCGGGTTGGGTTAGAAATAACGCAGATTTTCGGTCTAAACTGTTAGTGGTAGGCAGCTTAACCCAAGAAAATCATTACCTTGGAACATCTAAAGGAAGATATAACCTTAATATGTGGATAGAAATCTAACTATGGCTATAAATGCGATTTTTTTTTAGATGTGCGGAAACAACTTGAAAAGTTTAGCTAAACCTTTCAAGTTGTAATCAATTTCCATCGTAGCCATCTGCAGCTTAAGACGCTTGTTAACAGTTTCAGTGCTCTAATATAGCAATTCTTAATAAAAATGGACTATTATTTTTTGTTTTCCTTCGACACAAATATGAATTTTGGCTGTTCAAAAATCTGTTAAAATCCATGTTGACATAATTAGTTTTCGGCGGAGACAAGCGACAGCCGGAAATACGTCTGCGTTCGCAGGCTAATGTCGACAAAGCCCCTTTAAATTAAAGCGACATCAGTTAGTCATTCGTGCATGTAATTTATTCAATAACTTAACCCGCCCATTTTTACCTAAATTT
>OY855907.1:13484458-13661958 GCA_963693305.1 Meandrina meandrites | reverse complement strand
GTGGGGTTGACAAAATTATGAAGAGTATTAGTTAGAGTAATACTATTTATTTAATGTCATGATACATGTACTGGAGTGGTTGCTGATTCTCCTGAGCCAGTGGGTCTTGATAAAAGTACTTAACAATAACAAAAAAGTGAGCTAGTCTAGCCAGGTTTTTGCCTTTGATTCTCCTAAATAAATACCAGGAATTAAAACTGAATTACCATTCAGTTTTACAAACCAGTTTAAAGGCCAAATTAGGCCTGATATGCAGCTGATAATGAGCGCGAGGAAGTACACCAAATAAAGAATTTGCAATGTAACAGATGGTGTAAAATGTCAGGCCTGTAGGGCCCACGAGCCTTGGAAGTTTGCTTATTGTGAAAAAACAATTATCAAAATAAATATATAAAGGGAAATGGTATTTCTGTGCTTCTACTATTTGCATTCAATATGGTCGTGAGGGTTGAAGGTCCACCATTTGTAGATTCGTGTGGTATATTTCGGACCAAATTGTGTGATTCTAGGTTAATATTTCAATGGTACATTCTACGTAATGTCCTTCACGTTTACCTGCCTTGTTTCCTAAGAAACTGTCTTCAAAATGTACAAAATGCCAAGATAACCTATGCTTTCAAAATTTCCTGGGGGAGGAAACCGCCACATCCCCCTAAGTTCTCGTGCCTGCGGCACTCAGGATTAAGTGCCAGAGGCGCTCATTTGCACCCTCCCCCCATGCAAAATCCTGGCTACGGGCCTGAATATGTATGGGGCTGATTTACATTGTAAAACGAATGCTGGCCAAAAATTAAGCTGGTAAACAGATCATTTTCTTATTCGGGATTGGACTGGAACTAGCTTGCAATGGAGGCTAAGTGCAGGGAATGTCGTGAAAAAAGGCTTAATGTCATATTTTGCATGTGGGAGAATTCCCTATATAAGCCTCCATTGTAAGCTAGTTTCAGTCCAATACCAAGGATACGAAAATGGTCTATTGGCCATCAACTCCTCCACAAATGAATTAATTCATCATATTGCCAGAAAAATCATTGTATGTACATCATTGCCTTGGGCACTATCAAATTTCAATCCAGTTATGTTCCCAAACCCCTCACTCCTCCCTGTTGCTGACCAGTTGCGAAGAAGACTACTGGGAAGAGATTGGAGTGAAATGTGACAATCTAATGTATAAGCACTAGGTTTGAAGTCATACTTGTACTCGCACAATGAGCCAGGAGGACTTCTGTTATTGTATTTTGCATTCATAAATTTCAAATAGCAAACAATTCAAGTCTCACTCGAGATCAAGAAGCAGTTTTATTAAATGTTTTATTGTTCTGTACATTAAAACCATTATTATTATTCAATACCTACACTATTTAGTTTGTTTAGACGATCAACATAATATAGAAGAATGTAGAAGCATCCGACCAGTCACAACACATAGTGCATGCTACAAGTAAATTAAATTTCTGTAAATTTATTCAATATTTCCTTGCTGTTCTTCCAATATTATACAGGCCTCGTGATTCACAGTTTAAGTTATAATTTTGGTAGAAGTTTATGAAGTGACTAGGGTTATATTATTAATTAAGAGAGTAGTCTGTGCATCAGTAAGGTTGAATCTGATATAAGTCCGAGGCAATACACCTGTACAACGTTCATTTTATAAGAGACTTTACCTCTAGCTCCAGTGTAGGTTTCTCCCAAAGGATTTCGCATTAGTGCCTTGCTAAACGGCTTTCTTTCCAAGTTAGCAATAGTTGGTGCAGCGCCAGGTCTCATTCGAGGTTTTTGGAACTCAAACTCGGACAACAGTGCAGAATTCTGCTCGAAGCTTTCAGAGAAAAATATGGCGGATGATAATGACATGCAGTTGGCGTAAAATCCCCGGTAAAATCCTCTCCTTTTTTCTTTCTAAACCATCCTTATATCGCTCCTCGTCTTTTAGAGGACATTTCGAATCTTACAATGGCTTAATTAGGATTTTAAATATTGAAACAACCCAATAAAAAATCAAAACAACAACACTTTGTTATGCTTTCGTTTTTATTGCGCGGGGAAGCTCGCCACATATGACGTCACAAGATCCATTTACGACAATTTTCCGAAGTTTCACCGAACCGTTCCGTTTGTGAAGCGAAGAATAAGAGCTGTTTTCAACGTCGAAAATCTCGGCGACGTATTAACCAAATCGTTTAAAACTTCGGATTATGATTATTCTAGGTATTTTCTTCCATTTTAACTTAAAATGGGTCTAAAATAAAATTTGGCCAAATTTCGTTGCATTTGACCTTTAACCCAAGAAAATCATTACCTTGGAACATCTAAAGGAAGATATAACCTTAATATGTGGATAGAAATCTAACCATGGCTATAAATGCGATTTTTTTTTTAGATGTGCGGAAACAACTTGAAAAGTTTAGCTAAACCTTTCAAGCTGTAATCAATTTCCATCGTAGCCATCTGCAGCTTAAGACGCTTGTTAACAGTTTCAGTGCTCTAATATAGCAATTCTTAATAAAAATGGACTATTATTTTTTGTTTTCCTTCGACACAAATATGAATTTTGGCTGTTCAAAAATCTGTTAAAATCCATGTTGACATAATTAGTTTTCGGCGGAGACAAGCGACAGCCGGAAATACGTCTGCGTTCGCAGGCTAATGTCGACAAAGCCCCTTTAAATTAAAGCGACATCAGTTAGTCATTCGTGCATGTAATTTATTCAATAACTTAACCCGCCCATTTTTACCTAAATTTAACGCATTCAGATTGATGTCAGTGTGAATTTGCTAGAAACTTTAAAGGTTCAAATGTGATTACCAATCATGGTTCCGAGATTGAAATTCGAGTTATTAGTTGTTCGCGGTTTGTATTACGTGCGCTGTAAGCTCTGTGAAACCTGATCTGAGAGGACACGTCCAATGGTCCCAAAATCCTTGCTCGTTTTCGACAAACAAGGAATCGAGGTAATCAAAGAAGCCTCCTAGTTTACCAAGAATGGCGCAACGAAGTCTTCAAAGCCGATTTCATCAAGCGGGTGGCAATGGTTGAAAATTCGCTCTAAGGGAGGTGGCCTTTGGAAGGTCGATGCATGAGTGTGCGTTCCAGGCTACGAAGAACAACCAGCGAAACCAGTAATTAGCTGCGCTTTACAAGAAGGTACGTCGTTGTTTTAAAATAACTTGTCCGAAGTAAGATACAGCGATTTGAGGCGACCCTTGTACTCCTTGCTGGCTGCGAGAATTATTCTTAAAATGACTGAACGCTCAATTCCCCGCGGCTTGAGAAACCAAACAAGGCTCTGGGTTGAAACTGTGTATATGGTTAAATGCAGACTGGGAGATACATACATGCAGCAGCGCTATCTATTATCTTATCACTCAAAATCGTGTGTAAAATTTCGAGATTTTATTTGTAGCAATTTAACTAGCATATTTATACAGTCGCCATTTCTGCCTGTTAGTAAGGGACAAATGAAGGCCAATATTGGCTTTATCATTTATTTTGGCCAAAAAAAAAATACAAGTTAGGACACAGTCGATCGATGGCTTGAAACATATTACCATGGCCGTATACAAAAACCCGTCAATCCACAGCCATTGCGCATAAGTTTAAACATGTAGCGATTGATGTAAACGATCTATTATCTTACCCTTTAAGGTCATGTAAACACTTCTTTAACGAACTTGATTGACAGAACTTCATCAAATTATTTAAGGATATCAAACACAGACTGCAATGTTTGTGCGCACCCTTCATTGACAAGCGGAACTATTACAACGCTAGCCAATGAAACGTCAATAAATGAATTAGAGAAGGCTAATATAGAGCCCAATATTGGCGGGTTGGGTTAGAAATAACGGAAATGTGCCGAAACACGTAAATGGACGCTAAATAACCTAATGGTTAATATGTGAATATCGAACGAAAATTTTAAAATGTATTACATGGAACTACGAATGGAGGTGCCATTCGAGAAGCTGTGACTTGTTCCTGTTCGTTGGTGATCTTGAATAACAATCGCTTTCCCAATCGCCTTGGGCCTTAATGAGCTCAGGCGATACAGCGAATATAGCACCACCTTGGGAAAGCATGAGTAATCTATTTCGTAGAATCTAAAACCGATAGTTGTAATGACTTTGGAAAGAAAGGAATAGAAGTGAGCAGTAAGAAATGGGACTAGACAAGCGCGCGGACCGAACGGGAAGTAAGAGAGTGTTATCGGGGACATTGTTAAAGGGCAAACGATTTTCAAGCGTAGCAACAAGACACAATAAACCGAAACTGAATGGTCATAGATGCATGCACTTTAATATAAACCGACAAAGAAAGACTGAAAGACAATATCGGAAAGTAAAACGGCTTGGATAAAGTATGAGTAGAACGATCGACCGTTAAGTTAGACGTTAATTCCATGAAAAGAGCGAAATGCAAGTTAAAAGCATAGCCCACATTGTTCGTTCTAAAGGGTTATCTAAATTGACAAGAAGCACAATATGCCGCTTTACACCGAAAATGTACATTTTGAGTTAAAACTTGCACTTTGTTGTGGATCTAGAGTGAAATTTCATCTTTTAATAATTGTGGTGACACTTCACCAGAAAAGCGAACAATATGCGAAAAAGCGAACAAGAAGCACAATATGCCGCTTTACGCCGAAAATGTACATTTTGAGTTAAAACTTGCACTTTGTTGTGGATCTAGAGTGAAATTTCATCTTTTAATAATTGTGGTGACACTTCACCGAGGGTCGTACAGGGGTATTCTCGTGACGCGTGATTAGCTGATTTTATTTTCCGTGAAACGTGAATTTAATAAATTTATTCTTCATGACCCGTGAACAGAAGGTTTTACGTGACACGTGAAGAGCTTGAAGTAATAACCGATATTCGTGATTTCATAGCCTGCGTAGCTGGCGGGATTAGCGGGCACGAGTGAATTTTTCTCGCGCGGGCGAAGCCCGCGTCAGCGAGCGGCGGAGCCGCGAGTGAAATTCGATCTCAACTCGACTCCTCACCAAACCCCTCGCTGCTCGGCGGCCAATACCAAAACATGAGGCCGCCAAAAAACGCTCGATCGCGAAAATCCCGCCAGCTACGCAGGCTAGTGATTTCACCACTTTATTGACTTTATTTTGCGTGATTTTGAGACGCGAGACCTCAAATGTGATCTCCGTATAATTATCGTAACGTCAAACCAGGCTATTTGTAGCGTAAGAACAGGATAAAAGAGTACTTATTTTCGTGATTCGGGAAAATGAAATTTCAATATCCGTGATCCGTGATTCGTTATTTTTTTTCGTCTGTGAATCGTGCTAGAGACCCCCCCTGTACGACCCTCTTCACCAGAAAAGCGAACAGTGTACATTTAGAGTTACAATCTTGCACCTTTTTGTAAGGCTGGAGTGAAGTGAGCTTTAATCTACGTTGTGTTATTTTTCCGCAAAGGCCAAAGGTATACATTTAGAGTATCAAACACCCACCTTTTTCTGAAGCTGGAGTGGAAGTAAAGCAAAATCTACATGGTGGCATTTCAATGTAAAGGCCAGAAATGTAAATTTTGAGTGGCAAACTTGTACCTCTTTTCTGGATTTGGAGTTAAAGTTAACCTTAAAGGAGCTCTGTCACGAGGATTTTGTAGATATTTGGTCTTAACTGTTCTAAAATTAGTGGTGGGCAACTTAACCCATGAAAAACATTATCTTTGAACATCTAAAGGAAGATATAACCTTAATACGAGGATAGAAATCAAACTACGGCTACAAATACAAATTTTTTTGTAGACGTGCGGAAACAACTTGAAAAGTTAAGCTAAACTTTTCAAGTTGTAATCCATTTCCATCGTAGCCATCTGCAGCTAAAGACGTTTGCTAACAGTTTCGGTGCTCTAATATAGCAAATGTTAATAAAAATGGACTATTATTTTTTGTTTTCCTTCGACACAAATTTAAATTTTGGCTGTTCAAAAATCTGTTAAAATCCGTGACAAAGCCCCTTTAATCTTCGTGTTGGCATTCCACCAGAAAGGCCAAAAATGTACATCAAGAGTTACAAACTTGCACCTTGCAACTTGTTTTTTTGTGGAGCTGGAGTGGAGTGGAAGTTAGTTAAATTAGTCTATCAAAAGCAACCTGTCACTTGCTAGCATGCACACCAACGTTGCTTGAGTGGGTCAGGCTCAAGGCAGCTTTTCAACCGTGCAGGCAGCAGCCATCTGGAAATTAGAAGGTTAATTTTCAGCCAAAAGGCTCACTTTTTGACATCCTCTTGTTACTTTGTTAAATTATAATTCAATGGTGTAGCAAGCTATGACTGACGCTTTTATAGCTAGCTGGTTACAGATAATCAACTTATACCCCATTCACACCAAAGCTTTAACATGTTTAAATGTTGTTTAGTTAAACACGGTTTAAAATTGTTTTCTTCATGGAAGTTGCTGACTGATGTTTATCGCCTTCAAATTTAGCACAATGAAAGCACAAGTTAGAGCATACTTGAACCCTGTGTGACGATAAGTTTTTCCGGTCGGCATTAGGTTTTCGGACTAAATGGACAACTTCTGAACTGTAGCGGGGAACGCTCTGAAATTCACTGAAATACGGGGGAAACTTAGCTCGGTAGAACAATAGTCCATAAGCTAGGGAAGTTGTATGGCTCACTTACGGGGAACAAACGAAACTTGTATAATCTTATTCTTTGAATATTAAGCATCATAAAAATGTATGATAGCAATGATAGAACGGTAGCTTTCACTTTGTAAATCGCATTTTAAATTTCCCCTCACACCCTCCTTTTCGCCGCCATCTTGGATTTCCGAAAAAAAAAATAAAAACGTTATTCTTTCGTAAATGCACATGATGCTTTGCCTAGATGGGTATTTGGAATAATACGTATTTGAGGCTTTTTTTTCAGCCGTGTTGACAGTTTTTCAAGGTATAATGACATCATAAATTACATCACAGTGACCGCCATTTTGTTTTCTAGTTTGTGTTTTCAACCGCCATCTCAATCATTGAATTACTATTAAGGCGCTTTACATCAAAAAGCTAGAAAAAAACATGCTTAAATCTATTGCTTAAGTCTTATACTATGTTTAGTTAAGGATAATGAGTCATGAATCAATAAATCGCAAATCAGAGCTTAAATAACTAGGTTCACACTTTAGTCCAGAGCTCGTTTGAGTATACAGAAGCTGCATGATCATATAATGTCTTTCATCACTGCTGTCACTTGCATATGGAGTCTATAACATAAACAAACGTTGTGAAAGATGAAATATTCAGCATGCCGCAAGCGTAGGACAAAGTAAGAAAAAATCTGAGATAGAGCAGGCGCTCTATCTACTGAGCTACGAGGAAAACGTTCCTTCGTACTCGTCAGTAACGAGTTGCAGAAAGCGTTGTACAACTAGTGTCCTGCAAGAAGGATCTTGCTATATCAAACCTAAAGAAGGACACATAAAAGGTAATAACTTTCTCTCTGTTCGCCATTCCAAGTAGCCCACACCGGCCTTGAACTTATCAAACCTCTACATCTTCAGACTCACTATCCTCACTTGTACTGAATGCCGTCCTCAGTCGCCATATTCTCAAACCGGATCCTGCACATATCAGTGCACTTCAGACAATCCGCTTTCAAGCATCTCCCTGTTTTGACCGTCTAGTCGCCAGCAATGATCTTCGGTTGTCACTTACATGATGCCTTTGCCGAGTCTACCTCTGAATGCATCATTCTGTCTTCCCTTGTGTCACGAGGCATTTGACGATCTCAGGCTTGTTCGCGGTGACATTGAGCAGCTTGTTCTATGACTTCACAATTATATGCAGCGAGTATGTTCTTGCCTTGTACACTCTTTTCAATCTTTCGACATTCTTGATCGATACCTCTCAATACACGTCGAACACTATGTCTACGCGCCTGTTGCCATTGAAACCTTCTCTCGGCGACCACATGGATCGTAGCTCCAGAGGGTATCTTTAACTTCTACAAGGCTGCCATTCCATGGAAAATGCTGGTTACGTTCTCTGAGCATTTCTCGGTGACTATGATGCGTCGCTCTAGATGTCGGAAGAGTTTGGCTTTGCTTGTCTTTCTACTTTCAAGGAGTCCATAAGGATCAGCTAGAAACCAAGAAAGAGGACAGAGAGGATACGGGGAAACAATTTTCATGTCAATCTGGTGAAAATGTCTGAGAACAGAGTGCCATCCAAGCAATACATGACGGTCCATACTAAGAGGAGGTACTTAATCCTGCTGACGGGGAACCTTACACACAGCCTTCGATTCAGATCCTTAAAAGACTTCAGCGTGGCTTCCTTCAATGTATCAAGGTAACCTGAAGAGGGGTGGTGCGTCTTGTTTCCATAGATTGGTAAATACATTCTAGCGATCTTGAGCTGATCCTCTAGCTTTCGGTCAGCTTTGATGTCTTCTTTAATGCGTGCGGGAGCCAACTCCTTTTGAATGTAAGTCTGGGATGAAGTAATCAATAGGTAATAGGAAAATGCTTGTGAAGAAACTTGTTATACACACCACACCTTGTGTCATTGAGAACCCATCTCTGAGTCAGGCAAAATTAGCGCCAAACCCGATGTAGCCTTCTCCCATATTGCAGTACACTAGTGATGGTGTTCTCAATGGTCTTGTCAGCTTCGATAGGTCAGAAAGTGTTACGGCCCCCCACTTGAAAAGAGAACTAAAAGTAGCCTTTGTTGAAGGCTGTGTACACCTTCGGCATTCTGATAGATAGGTGAAAGATGTCGTCCAGGAATGGGATGATATAGCGCACGTAGTTTTGATGATCATACGCAAATGCACGAGGGACAGAACCTTCCTAAGCTTGCGCCTCTCTCCTTCATTTCCAGTACACAGAAATGGAACTGCTTTCCTGCAAACTCGCGGAACTCATGGTTGTTCATCACTTGCTCCAGCTCTTCTCGGTTCAGTTCTAGTTTTCGTGGTTCCATGTTCAAGAAGAAATATCTCTGCACTGCACTTCAGGAATCCGAACAACCGCATATAATACATTCGTCCGCCTTTGATCATGGTGGAGAGGAAACACCTTTGAACCGGGGCAGAAAGCTCTTGAATGTTTGTGGGACCTCGTGTTTTGGAAATGTGGATGGGGGTAGCTAGAAAACAGGCAATTGTTTTTCAGGGGGTTGTATTCAGCACACTTGTAATGTGTACATACAACTTATCTATCTGCTCTCTTTTCTGAAATAACTTTGAAAATGTTTTCAGTGAAAACTGGTCATACTGTGACCAATATTCGGGCGTTGTGATGTTTCATATGACGCCACGTAGTTATAATTCAAGCACCAGAATAAACAGAAATCATGTTTGTAGTTCCAATGCATTCTAAATTTGCGTTTGAAACGTGATTCGTCCACTTTTAAAAGAATACAAGCAATTTTGTAGACTTCCCCAAAATCCAAGATGGCGTCCAAAAGGAGAGTTTGAAGGGGCAAATTTAAAATTCGATTTACTAAGTGAAAGCTACCGTTCTATCCTTGCTATCATGCATTTTTATGATGCTTAATAGTCAAAGATTAAGGTAAGACATGTTTCGGCTGTTCCCCTCAAGTGAGCCATAAATCCAAATTTTCGGATCTCAGCTGATGGACTATTCAACCCTTGCTTTGCGGGAACGGAATTTCGTCACAAATTCCTGGTACTCGGCAGTCTACTTCAAGGATCTTGCTACGGCCGTCAAGGATCAGACAGAACTTGGGTCCAACAGTAGTTTATTGCTAACACGCTCGTAGTCTTGATGTAATCAACAATGTATCTCCGGTGTAATCCCCGATGTAATCCCCGATGTAATCAAAGAACTTTTACAATAGTGCTTGCTTATATATGATTTTTCTAGGTACAAAGTACAATCTTGAGTAAATAAGTCCACGTATACAACAAAAGAACTTAAATTATTCTTTTCAACTGTCAATTATCTAAATTGATTGATAAGCAGCGAGAACCTCCCCTTGAAAGGAGATGATGCAATACAATCTCACTTATGAAAGACGCTGATGCAATATGAATATCCAACAAAGAAATTATCTTAAGTGCGCAGATGTACAAGTACAAAGTTCATCATGACTAAGCGAAATTACAAGTACAAAGTCCATTATGTCTAAACGAAAGGTGCAAAGTACATTATGACTAATTTGAATACGACAAAAGCTTATTGACATCAGAAGGCTACCGTTGGCTTTTGAAATGGTTTTAAAATGCTGAACACGGCCGTTACTAAAATACGGAAGATTCTCTCGTGACACCTGTTTAAATGTTTGAACCCTGTTTACATGTTTAAGTGTTGTTTAGTTAAACACGGTTTAAAATTGTTTTCTTCATGGAAGTTGCTGACTGATGTTTATCGACTTCAAATTTGGCACAATGAAAGCACAAGTTAGAGCATACTTGAACCCTATGTAAAATTTAGTCTGTCAGTTGTCTGTTGCTGATTTTAATTTTCTTAAACCTGGTTTAACTAAACGGGTCTCTGTAAAATACTGACCGGATGGCGGCGGATGGCGGATGGCGGATGGCGGATGGCGGATGGCGGATGGCGGATGGCGGATGGCGGATGGCGGATGGCGGATGGTGGATGGCGGATGGCGGATGATAAAATGCGGATGGAAAAATGCGGATGGTAAAATGCGGATGAAAAGATACGGAAACAAAGAAAACTAAAAAAAGTAATAAGAAAATGATGATGAAAGGGAAATTCATTTGCGTTGCTCTCTCAAAAAGAAGACAGTCTATTTAGTCCGGGAGAAGTCCAGCTTTTTTTCTTCATTTACATCGGATCCGAATAAAATGGGGAAGACTTTCATTGAAGAAGAGATACTCGACTTTCCTTTAGCATCAGCCGGTCCGTTCTAAACGCTAGTGCGAGTGAATGAACATAAACGAACGCAACTGAGATCTATGGAGTCGTCCGATAGCGACAATTCTGGCTTGGAACGTTTGTTTTGAAAAAAAAAAATGAATGAAATGAAACCGGATTGCCAAACAAGTTAGCACTAAAAATAGAATCACACGTTTTGAGCAGTAAACCCTTTCAAAGGTGGCAAGAATTTTTGCAGATAAAATGAAAAAAACAGAAACAATATTTTAGCAGGAATATCTTTTGATTGGTATTTAAGTGAAAAAAAGACTCAGAAATTTGTTCTAATCGAAATTTTATGGAAGTTTTTCAAAGCTAATGTTGTTGTGATGTCTAGTTTTTCATACAACCTAAACTGAACAGTCTACCAGTGAGGCCGGGTTGAAGATCCTGAATTTGTTGAAACGTGTCACGGCGTGGAAATCTGCGAAAACTTTAGTCTAATGCTGTAAAGAATCCATCGCCTTCACTCTGGTGATCATCGTTATAGAATATTTTGATATTGTGGACCCGAAATTAAGGAAATTCACTTCTGATAGTTATTTTTAATGCATCCTGATTTAATGACAGTTTGGTATCTTTATCATGCTTACGTTAGAAGTTACAAATTCTGTCGTGTGTGCCTCATTTTGGCCTGTGCATTTCAAATTGTTGATTTTATTCACGTGAAAAATATAGAAAGTAACTGAATGTTAACGCTTTATCCGGAACAGTTTTCAGGCATATCACCCGATTTGAAGTGGGGCTGAACTTACTTAGGGGACATGTTCATTAGGAGAGTTATTAAGCCCCTAGCCTCAGTATACCTCCTTGCTTCCTTCGCCTATGCTCTGGAATCGTCATCACTAAGGGGATATGGTATGATTGTGGTAAATTAGAAGTTCCCGTTTTAAGTAGCTTATACAAGCACATTATTTGTACGAGGGTGGGTTGCGCACGACATCACAGACTCCTCCAGCCTGAATGACCTTAGGGGACGGGGGACAAAGGAGGAGCGAAGGATAACCTTGCCCCTCCCCTTAGGAAGGCCGGGTAATCATGCTATTGCCGAGGTAAGTCTTACCTTCAATGATGTTATAGCTCTGGAGCCACTCAATGACGGCTTAGCTTACCTCGAGAGCAGTTTAGACAATATATGGGCAACAAAATGACTTACTCGAACATGCTTAGTTCAATAACCTTTTGATTTGCCGGTCCGTTTACTTCTCTTTTGAGTCGGGCAAAGTGGTAAGATAAATTTGTTCTGGCTATTTACAAGCGCAATTAACATAGAACAATAGTCAGACATAACCATGGCGCTTATAGGCGCCAAAAAGAGCATTCATTCTTGCCGCAAATATTTTCACCGCCAGCCATCAGAAGAGGTCCAGAAGAAACAACCATGTGTTATCTTACTGTGATAATCGAAATCTGATTTAACTATTCTCCTTGATTTATTTTTGATTTTTTTTTTTCATTTTCTTAGTATCTGCATTTTTTCATCCGCATTTTGCCATCCGCATTTTATCATCCGCATTTTTCCATCCGTCATCCGCCATCTGCCATCCGCCGCCATCCAGTCAGCATATTACAGAGACCCTAACTAAACATTTTTTGTTGGTGTGAATCAGGTATAAGTCACTTGGATGGTTAGCTAGTTTTAATCTGATTTTTCTCTCTCCTACTAAATAGAAGAAGAACTTTCAACTCAGGGAAATCAAAAATAACCATGTCAGAGGAGCCAATACCCCTTCGTTATACCCACCCTTACCCTCCGTTGGGCTAACACCGTTCAATCCCAGCCTCGTATTCCCTGCTAGCTTCATGTCCAAGCTGCATGGTTAAGGCCTTTCGGACGGAAGCCTCCCCCCAGTTTTTCAAGTGCCAAGCTAGTCTGACCCCTGATAGCGCCCGACGTTAGGCTAAAACGTTTTGCTCAAATTTTGACCCCATTGTGATGAATCCAAACATATATCGCTCGGTAGTTGATAACTTACAGGGTAATTTTTTCAGATACATGTAAATAACCGTCGAACATTAGCAGCGATTATCTCTCGAATTAATTGTTTGAGTTTTTATAAGGTTGCGCTATCATTAAAGGACTTAGGGCCAATTCGCACTAGCGGACAAATTTTGTAACAATTGGTAGATTCCATCATTAAACAAGAAGTTCCACTATAAAAGGGATGGCACCTCCCACATTTCACACCTTTCGGGCGCGAAATGCAAATTTTTACCCTTGCATCACAGGCTTACCAGACTGTGTTTGTGAGGTCACAGCACGCCCCATATAAATATTCAAATTTTCTCGCTAATCGCTATTGTAAATATTTAAGCTTCCTAAAATCGGCTTTTACTGCTGTCTATTTGCAATAAAATGAATTAGAAACATTTTAGCAATGTTTAAGTTCGTTTTTACGCAGTTTTTTTGACGATTTGAAGCGTGCGAGAGCAGTTCTATGAGTTTAAGTTTTGACTTGTGTATAGAATACTAATATTTACACAAGGCGTGCAACTTCCACATCCAAGAATCGGGTACCGCCTCTGGAATGTAGCCCAAAAAATATCTTTCCCCTACTCGCTTTAGTAAGAGCTCCCGGTCCTCGATAGAAGAGTCTTTGAACTATAATCTGGCCAAATTTGAGTCCAATCAGTTCGCGAATAATACTTTTAAACCTTGCTGGAATATCAAATTAGGTCGTAAATTTGCCGATTTACCATGATATGTACCAGTTGTCGGGACAATTTATGCAATTTTCGCTAAAATTGGTCAAAATTACTGCCTATGCCCGCCCTAGAAAGCAGAACGTGCCCCACTACAAAACCTCCTCTGGGACACCCCAAAGAAACACTTCGGAAATGTCGACAGCAAAGCCGAAGACAACCGGGCCTGGGAAATTAATTTGTTTAAATATTCAGTGAATTTCCTGAATATGGAAATAAGCGCTCAATGTCAAACAATTTGGGAAAAGTATGCCCCATTGTGTTGCACGTTCTCGAAAATACGCATAATTTATCTTTGTTTTGCAGAGAAAAAATACTAGGAAATGCGCCCGTTTTTTCCGTTGTGCTTCGTAACACACATTTTATTCGGAGACGTAATCAGCAAGCACTCGAAAGAAGAAGTGTCAAACCCAGCCGAAGGAAAACGTCGCCAAATAAAATGTGTAAATAGGAGGTACAAAGAAAACAATACAGGCGCATTTCTCTGCAAAACAAAGATAAATTATGCGTATTTTCGAGAGCGTGCAACACAATGGGGCATACTTTTCCCAAATTGTTTGACATTGAGCGCTTATTTCCATATTCAGGAAATTCACTGAATATTTAAACAAATTAATTTCCCAGGCCCGGTTGTCTTCGGCTTTGCTGTCGACATTTCCGAAGTGTTTCTTTGGGGTGTCCCAGAGGAGGTTTTGTAGTGGGGCACGTTCTGCTTTCTAGGGCGGGCATAGGCAGTAATTTTGACCAATTTTAGCGAAAATTGCATAAATTGTCCCGACAACTGGTACATATCATGGTAAATCGGCAAATTTACGACCTAATTTGATATTCCAGCAAGGTTTAAAAGAACTATTCGCGAACTGATTGGACTCAAATTTGGCCAGATTATAGTTCAAAGACTGTTCTATCGAGGACCGGGAGCTCTTACTAAAGCGAGTAGGGGAAAGATATTTTTTGGGCTACATTCCAGAGGCGGTACCCGATTCTTGGATGTGGAAGTTGCACGCCTTGTGTAAATATTAGTATTCTATACACGAGTCAAAACTTAAACTCATAGAACTGCTCGCGCACGCTTCAAATCGTCAAAAAAACTGCGTAAAAACAAACTTAAACATTGCGAAAATGTTTCTAATTCATTTTATTGCAAATAGACGGCAGTAAAAGCCGATTTTAGGAAGCTTAAATATTTACAATAGCGATTAGCGAGAAAATTTGAATATTTATATGGGGCGTGCTGTGACCTCACAAACACAGTCTGGTAAGCCTGTGCTTGCATTCATGGCGTGTTGCACAGTCAAGCGTCCTGCAAATTGAATACGCTTCAAAACCTCGTGAAACCAAAAGATACCCTGTACAAAAATGAGATGTAACTTGTTAACGTTTTAGCATAACATTCTCTGCAAAAATGAAGCACATTTTACCAGCAACTTTCACAGAGAAAGCGCGGGTTGTTTGTCAGCTGTTTACGCTTTGATGGTTTATTGACAACTGGACGTGAGAATGGCCAGGCCAGGCCCCTTTTATACCGGAACTTCTTGTTTAATGTGTCACTTGTTACAGAAAACAAGTGCGAATACGTTTTTTGAGACCTAGAACTTGTCAAACAATTCAGGAAAACAAAGAAGCAGTTGTCTTATGATTGGTCCGCGTTGCACGCGCGATACATTTTGTCAAACAAGCGCAAAAACAAGTGCGAACGACTTGTTGGACAAGGGCAAATTTTGTCAAAACGGACAAATCTTCAAAGGGGCCGATGTCCTGCCTCAAGGCAGGACAAGTCATGACAAGTCGCATTCCAACGCCCCTCGTAATGCTAGATAACAATACGTTGTTGATTGGCTATTGTGTTTGGTCTGGATTGTACTAATAAACAACACGGAAATTTTTCCACGATAGGCGGCAAAACACGTTTATGTGCCGAGGTGAGGTCGTGGAGGATGGTAATACCGGGGTTAGAACAAAAGAAGCCAGAGGGAACCAGTTTGCGGCCCATAAATGGAGGGGAAAAAAATAGTTTTCTTGCGACATTTTCCCAGCACGAGCACAAAAAACTTCAGTACACGCGCACTTCAAATGCAAATTGTTTTAAAATTTTTCACCACGTGGATCTGCCTGATTATTTGATGTTTGCACAAGACGACCGTGCCGAGAAATGTACAAGGATGCCAGAAGCACGTGCAGAGCTATTGTACTAATAATTACACCTTTTGTTTTCTTCAAAATGTCTCTGACTTGTCGCGACAATTTTGTTTTTGTCAAAAATGTTATGACATTTAAAACTTGTCCGCTAGTGCGAATTGGCCCTAAATCTTCCATTACGTTTTTTCTTTATATCTCATGTTACCACAGTTTTATTATGTACTCTCTGCGGTATATACTTGAAAATTTAGAGAGTCCACATCTAGAACGAATTATCAGAAGAAGAAAAAAAACCCTAAAATCATATAATTCGTTCAAAAATATACTGGCAAAATATAATATACAAAATGGAGTGTATTGTGTATAGTAACCAGTTTTTATTCGCCAGTGCTAGTAATATATTCAGCACCGTTATCGAAACACCCGCGGAAATTGAACGTTTCCAAGAATTCAGTCAATCAAAGTTTGAAGCGGTTTCCGATATTAAAACGTTTCAGGCGAGTGATCACAAAAGTAAACTGGCGATAAATAAATCTTATTCCGCGGCCAGAATTCTTTAACAGGCGCAAATTGAACCATTTTGTAGCAAAAGGGTTTTGTCTCACTAAACTGTCGGAATAAACACCACAAAAATAAAAGGTACAGAACTTTAATTTTATGTTCCAGAGAGAACTTTAATTTTATGTTCGACCAGGCATGAAACGTATCGCGACACTGGCGGCTACTTGGTATAAATTAATTTTTCGCTTCGATATGTGAAATCGTTTTGTTTCATTCGATTTCCAAACGCAAAAGCCTTGAAATTGAAGATAAAATCTCAAGAAAATCTTAAAAATGTCTTTGTCGTGTAATAAAGTTAAATTTGACCCCATTTCTGGAGTCTTCTGTCGGCAAATGTAGTTTATTTATCGCCGGTAAAACTTCATGATCGCTCATGCGAAACGTCATTTCAAAATTTGATTGACGGAAACGTTTCCGCGGGTGATTTGCTCATCGCATATGAATGAGAACGGTGGTCGCCCATGTGCACAGCTGATATATTTAATGAAGTCACCCAGTCATTTTTACATAAATGCATACAGATGAGTATGATGTGTTAGAAACTCGAAAGTGATTGCTAATCATGGTTCCGAAAGCAAAATTTGAGTTCTTGTTCGCGGTTTGTATTATGTGCGCTATGAAGCTCTGTGAAACCCGATCTGAGAGGACACGTCCGATGGTCCCAAAATCCTTGCTCGTTTTCGACAAACAAGGAATCGGGGTAATCAAAGAAGCCTCCGAGTTCACCAAGAATGTCGTAAAGAAGCCTTCAAAGCCGATTTTTAAGAAGGACCACCATTTTATCAAGCGAGTGGCAATGGTTGAAAATTCGCTGAACAGAACGTCCAATGGAGGCGGACTTTGGAACGTCGATGAGTGCGCGTTCCAAGCTACGAAGAACAAACCGGTAAACAAACGCTTAACTGCGCTTTACAAGAATGTTCGTCGTTATTTTAATGTAACTTGGTCCGAAGTAAGATACAGCGATTTGAGGCGACCCTTGTACTCCGTGCTGGCTGCAAGGATTACCCTGGAAGTGGAAATGACTGAACGTTCCATTCGGTCCATTCCCCGTCGTTTGAGAAAACAGGCAAGATTCTGGCTTGAAACATACCATGGCTGTGCAGAAAAATCCGCCAATCCACAAGTACGGGAAGACATATCGAAAGCATTTATTAAAGGTAAGCGTGTTTTTATTTTGTCTCATCCACTGTGCATGCGTTAAAACGACAATCTATTATCTTATTCTTTAAAACCGTGAAAGTACAGTAAACACCCGCATATAAGAACACATGGATTAAGAACATCAGGCTGAAATTTGGCAAATAAAGCACCACTTTTATAAGAACAATATCAGCCTGGAAAAAAAATAATGTTCTTATAAAATGGGAAGGGTGTCAAAATTACACAAATTACCATAAACACACCTGCTGACCAATGGTATTAGCTAAGTTTTGGGCACCTTTGTTCTCTTCAGAATATCTAATATCATGAATTACATTTTTTGCCTTTACAATACTATAAACTACAGCACTGAATTTAAGAACATCCTGAGGCTGATTTTTCACTAAGCATCCGATAAATAAGAACACAATCAGTCTGACCTCTGAAATTGTGTGTTCTTATATGCGGGTGTTTACTGTAGTTGTTAATATATTTTATACACAGCGTATTTAGGGCGCGATCCATTCAACTAAAAATTCCGGTTTGAGTTTTCGAAATTTTCGTGTGTTGAAAGGAACGGTATTTTCCACTGGACTGAATGGTCACGTCAAAATGGCGGGTTTGCCGTGCGACTTGTTTGTTACTCGAGTGCCATTTCAAGCAAACAGACAATTTCATTCCTGCAGAACAACAAGAAGATAATAATTACCTGTTAGTTGCTTCATGAGAAGAGGTAAATTTACCCGTGGTTACAGACTATTTTTAGCTCAACTGATTCGAGATATTTGCCTGTACAATACGTGTACAGTCGACTCCCGATAACTCGAACCCTCAAGGGAAATAGACCCTTCCACGGTTTCGGACGCCATCTTGGTTGGGGGGCAAACACGGGAAAATTTACAGTGAATGTATGGGAAAAATCGGGAGTTTGATGCTCGACAATTCGAGGACCGTTGACATTCTGAAACTTTTGTGAATTGCAAACTAAAGATACTAGCTAAAAGAGTTAACCGATTAAATTTGAAGGGGATTGGTTTACTTTGAAACGAGAAATCTTACTTTTAGTTTTTCGTACAAATGCTTCTAAATTTTCCCGCGAACGGCGGCTCCATTTTACAGACAAATATATGAAAATAGTACCCAGTGGGGGAATCCTGAAAAATTTGTTTGCAAAAGCAAAAAAAGCCCAACTAAATTTTTTGCAGGCATGAAAAAAAATGTCTGCAGGAAGATGACACCGGAAAAAATGTTTTCACAGACAACGATACAGAAAAAAAACTGTGTCTTGAAAAAATTTTCATCCCCCTGCTTCCAAAAAAATAATGGTCCGCCCCATAGATAGACAAGATACAGCCGCTTATTTAGTATTCTAAATATCCTAAATCACATCAAAATAAGCCAAAAAAAATTTTTTTTTCAATTCCTTTGCAATTTATGCAATACTGCTCAACAAAGATTTCAATTACCTTTAACGTTTCGACACAGGGGAGCAAAGAAAACATTGCGTGCAGAATGTAATTTAATTAAGCGAAATATTTTCACGGTATTAAACGGGCATTGGTAAAACCCGTGACGGTCAAGCACCCGTGACGGTCGTCCCGGGCATGTTGTTCTTGACCGTCACGGGCTCGTCACGGGCCCGTCACGTGTTTGTCACGTCACGGGGAGTTACAGCAATTATCAATTAATTATCAATTAACCATTATGTGGTATATTTAGGACAGCATAATTGGGATAATTTAGTCACTCTCAAACATCTTGCAGTTGAATGAAAGAGTTTCGTTTTCATGACTGAGAACAGCTTCCAAATAGTCAATACATGGAAATAACAATCACATCGGCATTCAATAACTATTAAAGCGAGCTTTCATTCTGTCTTAACTACTTTTTGGCAAGTTTCAATATTTATGCAAATTTCGCGCGAAATGTAATTTGATTACACTGTCTTGTTTTCAAGCTCTAGATTGAATCTTGAATGGTGAAAAAAACTCTTTTTAATGAAAGCTGCATTCTGTGAATGAAATCCTGCTTCAGTTGAATTGAACAATCAATTGCTGACTACACTTTTATTTAATTTTCCATTTTTTTCAAAGTTATTTTTTGTTTATGAACACAAATGTCACTTCCGGATTTTTTTCATCAAAAGATGTCGATTTCACGTTGCGTTTCCCACGGATTATAAAAAGACATGCAGCTGGAAGGAGAACATTTTCAGTGGCTTCACACTTAAAAACGAGGATTCATATTATTTTGCACTGTAAAACATTTATTCCAATTACATACAAGACAATTTTTTTTACAAGTGCGTGTCCTGCTCGAGCTCGGTTCGACCGTTGCTTCGTTAACAACATCCTTGCTTCCTGATTGGATTACGATCACCACACCAAGCCCGCAATGAGGCGGGCTATTGTTTAAGCACAATTATACCGGACGATTATCGATCCCGAACCATTCCCTTGGGATTGCTAACAGCTTTTTTTTCCACTACATAGAGTCCAAAGCGCATGCGCATTAGACTCAAAAAAATGAAAATTTTAATTTGCGGCTTTCTTAGCGAGAGTAAAATTCTCAAATTTGATCGGTTAACTCTTTTAGCTAGTATTGTAAGTTTGTAATTCATAGAAATTACAGATGTCAACCTTTCTCGAATTATCGAGCGCCAAACTCCCGATTTTCCCCATACATTTACTGTAAATTTTGCCGTGTTTGCCCCCCAGCCAAGATGGCGTCCGAAACCGTGGAAGGGTCTATTGAAAAAGGTTCGAATTGTCGGGAGTTCGAGTTATCGGAAGTTGAGAACAAATGACCGGAAAAAAGTCAAAAACGGTGTTTACTGTTTTTCTGTTCATACAATGTACAGCTTAAACAAATTATTTTAGAGCAAAGAGAGGCCGAGTGAAAATGAATAACAGGAGAAGTTCGGGTACAGTGTGCTGCGAACTTTGCAGGTTTCAAAGAGAACAACGTCGGGCTGCTACTACAGAGTTCATGCGATTTACTTTCAATACGCCCTGACACTTCTCAACTTATCTTTTTACTATAGATTATCCTTGAAAGTTTTCTAAGGTTCGATATCAAAGAATCGGTATCCAGTCCACCAACAAACTTGGTGTCTGTAGCACCGCAATGGCGTGGCACAATTTCGAGCACAGTTCGAGATTTGAGGGGCATTCGGGGACTTCATTTTGTGCTTGTTCCTGACTACTCTTGTATTTAATACAGTGTATTTTTTGTCCTGTCTTTGACGATCGCAGGAAAAACGCCCTCAGAAATTTGTTTTGCTTTTCGCTGGGATACTGCACGGCCTTGGGGGTGGGGATATTTGTCACAATGTTCAAGCTCCACCCCAGGGGCTTTAAAAAGCATTTGTCAGAGCTGATTTGACAAATGCCCCTGGGTCCCCGGGGGTTGACCCCCGGGATGGCCGCTGATACCCGCATAAATTCAGTGTTCAGTGTTCAGTGCTCAGGGCTCCCATTGATAACAGACAGCTTTTTGCATCTGAAGGGGCTACCCTGAGCGGTATAAATCAATAAAGGTTCTTCGTCTTTGTCTTGTCTTGTTTTTTACTACAGTACACCGTTTGCTTTGACTTGTCACGTATTGACAGACATGGTTCGAGTTATCGAGGGTAAAATTATATAGAAAATGACCTGAAGGGAAACGAAAATTGGTTCGAGTTAGCGGGAGATTCGAGTTATCGAGGGTTCGAGTTACTGAGGGTAAAATTACAGCAAATGTATGACGGAAATCCAGGGGAAATTGATTTTGGTTCGAGTTAACGCGAGGTTCGAGTTAGCGAGGGTTCGAGTTATCGGGAGTCGAGTGTAGTTGCACCCAACAGGAACAACTAACAAAAAATTCTTCTTCCAAGAACTGTACGAAACATATCGTCCGCGGCGCTGACATTGAAATATGTCATGGAAAGTTCTGGAAATAATTCTCACGATCGACGTGTGAAACGAGGAAACATGCGCTTCGCTGGTACGCTTGAGAAACGAGTTTCCCTAATGGTCGCGGGTCGCGGGTCGCGGGTTTCAAGTCGCGTGTCGCGGGTTTTAAAGAAGTCGCGGGTTTTGAAAAAGTCGCGGGTTTTGAAAAGGCTGCATTATAGGAATATAACAAAGAACAGAATCTACACGTTATAAAATTTAAGCGCATGTTTGAAATTAGTGTTAATAAAATGAATTTATCTTTCCATTTCCATAAACTGGTTAGTACACACGTGGCACAGAGGAACGGAATGCAAAATGGAAAGGACCATTCAATTCAATTTTGCAATAGCTTATCTCGGTTAGTCCGACTGCTCAGACTGTAAAAATGGAAAGCACCTTCAGTTTTCCCGCCTTTTGATCTGAAAAGCAAGAGCCCGGATGATAGTGTGCGACGGTGCATTGTAAAATTACGCATTCTAGAATGGAGAGTCAGCAAGGAATGTTTTTGCTTCGTCAGCGACTAAAGAAATGGGTTTTTTTTATTTCGTGACGAATCAGCGGGACAACCTGTTTTCTCTGTTGACTTTAAGAATACTTATTACCATCTAGATGTGTCACATGTTCGTCGTAAAAATCCCTATTTTGATGGTAAAGTCACTATATCTATCGAACAATACCACTCATTCGACTCTGCTCAAAATGCACGCATTTCGTCAAGTAGTGGTTTCGAAATTATGCTAACGTAGACAGTCGTCATTAACATTTGCAACAACATTACCCTACGGGACGTTTTTATAATTGTTCTTTGATTTCCTTTATTGTTTTTTTTTTTTGGTTAACCGACTAGGTTTTTTTTCTATTTCTAATGCTTTTCCAGGGCTTTAACTTTATTTTATAGCCTTGTTGTCAGTTGTTGTTGTTGTTTGAACACTAGAGGAAGTTCAGTTTATCTACAGTAATTAAATAAATAAATGAATGAATAAATAAATAAATAAATAAATATAAGATATCACCCAATATCACCCTATCACCCTAAGCAAACAAGAAATAGGATAGGCGACTTCGACTTCCCTCAACCATCCCCCGCCCCGTAGCAAGAAAACGCGATCATTTTAAAACCCGCGTCTTTGCATCTGGTTTCAACTTGTTTGAATTAATTTTACTGTGAAATGAATGCATAGTATTGAAAACTCGCAACTTTTTAAAAACACGCGACTTTTTTCAAAACCCGCGACATTTTCAAAACCCGCGACTTCTTTAAAACCCGCGACCCGCGACTTGAAACCCGCGACCCGCGACCCGCGACCCGCGACCCGCGACCATTAGGGAAACTCTTGAGAAACAAAAGTGAGTGGAATTGTCCAATGGAATGCCAATTTTCCGATCGGACCGGTCCGACCAGAAAAGTGGTCCTCCTCGAAAGGTGGACCTCATTTTCCGGAACTTTTCCAATTGGGCCGAACCGTTCCATTGAGTTTCGAACCGAAATTTTGGTTGAATGGATCGCGCCCTTAGAGTCTTTATAAAGTATGACGTCACGTTATCATGGCGCCGAAATTTTCAGTTCTGAACAAAGGTAGGAATTACAAGCACGTCGGTGACGTAATGTTCTTTCGAAAGGTCAAGACCCTGTAATTACAACACAAAAACAATACTCAAAACATCACGCATTGCTTTGAAAACATATTTGTATCTGTAAAAAGGGATTCAAACGGCCGAAATGACTTAAATTGTCAAATTCCAGCACAAACATGTATTGTTCCCAAGGCAAGTACTCGTTTGAATTACATCGTTTTTGTAATTGTAGTACAGTTTGAAGTTTATATTACAGTCAGGACAACCCGGGAGGGAGGGGGGGGGGGGGGGGGGTGCACTCCCAAATATGAGCTGTATAAGTATGTGCCGCTGTGAAGGGTAGGGTGTTCGAGCAGTTTAAGTCTGGTATAGGGTAAGGGTTTTAGAGTCCCAGCGGCACACCCCTTACGCCCACCAAAAAATATACAGAGTACCCCCCGGGCATGACAAGCGAAGCGTGCACCTCTAAACTACATAAATGAATTGATTATTCGAAATTTGAATCCGCTGTTCAATTTCAAGAATGCGTTCATCTTATTAAAAAAAGAAGCGCCAATTAATGTTCGATTCAGAATTTGGTTTCTGATCACAGCCGCCCGAATAGGCCATTTCCGAGTTGCCCTTTGCCTCATTTTCAAAACGAGTCCTCGTGCGAAACCATTGAAATAAAAATGAGTTTGATTTGCATGAAAATGGACGTGCAGGTGATACACATTTTCATATGAATGGTTTCGCACGTAGACTCGTTTTGACACAGAGGCAAAAGGTAACTCGGAAATGACCTATTGAATTCGTGTTACCATCTTTGCACTTAATAAGCGTGAACACGTACGTCCTGAAAAAAAAACATGTTCAAGTTTAAAGGGGTTTCAGACATCGCTTTGCAAGAGCGATCACGAAAGTGAACCGCCGTTTACTAAAATTTCCGTATGCCTCCGGAAATTTGGTCAAATTTAAAAAGGCAAAGTCAGGCGACTGTAATAACTACAAAATGAACTGCAACTGCAAAACGATAGAATTCAAACGAGTAATTGCCTTGGGAACAATACTTGTTTGTGCTGGAATTTGTCAAGTTAAGATTGGCTTCTATTTACGACTATTTGTCTCTATTCGCGACTATTCAACGACTATTCGTCGCTGTTCGTAACTATTCGTCACTATTCGCGACTATTCGTCACTATTCGCGACTATTCGTCGCTGTTCGCAACTATTCGTCACTATTCGCGACTATTCAACGACTATTCGTCGCTGTTCGTAACTATTCGTCACTATTCGCGACTATTCGTCACTATTCGCGACTATCCAACGACTATTCGTCGCTGTTCGCAACTATTCGTCACTATTCGCGACTATTCAACGACTATTCGCGATTATTCAACTACTATTCGCGACTATTCGTCACTATTAGCGACTATTCGCGACTATTCGCTATTCGGGTTTTCCAAGCAGACCTTTCTAGAGAAAGTTCTTATCTCTTTAGAAAATAGTTACAAGGAAATGCTTCGATATTGAAATGAATTTATGATTCATTCCGCCTTATAAATTTAAATCAGCAATAAAGAAGGACCACTGTGAACTATTTCCATCTTCAACATATTGTACAATATAAAATGTCCTTGCAAACGCCATTAGCATTTGTAACGCTCTAGCACATAAAAGCATGCATTGGATTACTACATACCGCTGAGTGCGCCACGCTACAGTAAAGACGAATAAAAAAAAAATAGCGTACTTGTTAAGTATCTCTGGGTTATTCCATACCGCTGGGTGCGCCACCCTACAGTACGGACGCGTAGCGTGCCTCTCGTCTAAATACTCTCCACATATTCCACCCGTGCGCAACAGCAATAACGCCAAAACAGATCATAAAAACACAACTTTATTTGCTATCGTGTGCTCACTGGAGGCCGCACGGCCCCAAGAGTACAAAGAAAGAAAAAAGGACAACAAAACAATAGAAAATACAAGAGGAAAAACTTTCAGACAAAATGGATTCTCAAAGCAAGCATCCTAAAGTTTAAATTCTCACTACCAAAGACGCTATTGCATCTACCGGGAATGAAAGCTTCTTTTAAAGATGGAAGATCCATCTAGTCAACAACAAAATCGGAAAATTTATCACCGCCGGCGCTAATCATAGGCCACACAGTGGAACAATAAGAGTCCCTGACGCCTTGCAGTTACGCATATGAAGTAACACTCGTGGGATAAGGCAAATAGGCGGACATACATAATTGTTCTCCCCCGCCCAGTTCATAACGAATGAATCAATTCCTTCCGAGCCTGGATTCCAAAATCTAGAATTGAACCTCGGAAGTTTCTCATTTAAATAATTAGCAAAGCGATCGAAAGAGTGCGGACCCCAAACAATATCAATGTTTTGAAATGTATTCCACGAAAGACCCCAGTCATCGGGATCGTAAATGCGGCTGAGAAAATCGGCCTGGTCATTCTGAGATCTAGGGATCCATTCCATCTCGATCGAAATACCGCGATGACAACAAATGTAAAAAATCGACAAAGCTTCAGTCTGCAAATGACCTTTACTGCTGCCAGATGAAATGATCCTGGGAACGTTCTGATTATCTGTAAACCATTTCACAGTCAATCCTGACAACTTGTCCAGTAAAGAAAGAAGAACAAATTTAACGGCCAAAATTTCTCGCAAAGTAGAACTGGTATGCATTTCCTTTTCGGATCAAGTGCCAGACACAAAATCCTGGCCGCATTGAACGAAATAGCCACCAAAACCAGTGTCACTTGCGTCAGAATAAACAACGCCAACAGCACTTGACTTGGGCGACATAGGCTTGCCATTAATGGAGTCGATGTTGTTCTGCCAAAATAAAAGCTCATTACGAATCTCGAGGGACACGTCCAAAGGCTGATCCCAGGAGGTTCTTTGCTCTAGGGCCGCATAACAATTTCTTGTCAACAATCTAGTAATATTACCGACAGCACACGACATAGAAATAATTTGCCCCGTAATTGAAGCAAGACCACGGGCTGAAATACTACTTTTTTGAAGACAGGAAACAATGGAGGATTTCAGCTTGAGAATACGCTCTTCGGGAATATGAGTCAAACCGTGTTGGAAGTCCAAAACCGATCCCAAGAAGACTAACTTCTGGACAGGTTCCCAATTTGATTTTTCGTTATTAGCTGTAAAACCGGCCAAAGTCGGGTCCTTACGAACTTGAACACTAATGTTTTCGGCACTTTCGAAAGACAAATTTCCCCCGATGCCATCGTCTAGATACATCAAGGCTAAATGGCCGTGAGCCCTCCAAAACTTAACTAATTGACGTATGACTTTTGTAAAAATATACGGCGCTGAAGTTAAACCAAAAGGTAGCACTTTAAACTCGTAGAAATGCATCACGCCATCGACTGAAGGCCATTAGAACGACAGAAACTTCATATGTTCTTCACAAATGTCAATGTGATGATATGCCGATTTGAGGTCGAAGGAGAAGACAAACATCCCAGGCGAAAACACTTGAAGAACAGTTCTTAAATTTTCATACTTGACAGATTTTTTGACGACAAATTTGTTTAAATGAGACAAATCTAAAATAAGACTTAACTTCCCTGAAGACTGGACAGCGACGTGCAGCGGATTACAAAATTGAGGGTATTCCTGAACTTCCCTTACACAGCCACGTGCCATCAACTCCGAAATTGCCTCCCGAACAAAACTATCCCTACGAAGGGCGGAAGATCCATTTTCAATCGAAAACGGTAAAGGCGATTCCATAAAAAGAATCTTGTAACCATTCTGGATAATGTCTAGAACAAAGTCCGAAGCCTGGATAGTATCACGCCAAAATGTGAAGTTCGCATGCAGTTTTCCTTGAGTAAAGCTGGATGCCTCGATATCCTGTTCAAATTCGTACTGATCCAAAAAATTAAGGTTTTGATCCTGAAGACAACGGTTTGTCTTTGGTGGGGCACATATTGACCCAGTGTCCTCATTTACCGCATCGAAAGCACATGTCGAGGCCTCTGAATGAGTTGTAAGGGTATCGACCTTGGGGACGAAAATAACTAGTAGCTGGAGGAAAAGAGCTAAACGTACCGCCAACTCTGGAGGCGCTAGAAGATGAAAGCGCAGAAGAGGAACCTTTAGGACTAGTTTTCCTCTTTTTCTCTTGCAGTGTTTTGATCTTAACGGCGGCTCTTTTCTCGGCTTTCTTAATCTTCGAAGCGTCGGCCTCGTCGTCGGCCAAATCGTCGCAAACGTACTCTTGCACCGTAGCCCAATCGAATTCAGATTTGTCGGCCAATTTAATAATTTTTGCCTATTATTTAGCAAAGAAATACCTTTGTTAAGCTCTTCCTGGGCTTTAGGAATATTTCCACCTTCCAGGGCTTTCAGGGCCGAATTACTCGTCTTGGCCACTTTGCGGTTGAAACTAAACTGTTGCTCGTTTCCTTTCTTCCTGAAGACGTAATTGTCGGGCTGACGATCCGTCGCAATTTGAATCGCTAAATCAGACTGGGCTAGAAGCAGGTTGGTCTGAAGTCCTTGGATCTGGGAGTTAACGGCTGATAAAATTGCATTCTTCTGGGCTTCTAAAACAGCACTCAGTTCTGGAGAAATAGAGGTGCTACCTCCTGCTGAGTCTTCCATAAGGATGAGAGCAACACAAATAAAAGCGAGTCACCTCCAGAAAAGAGCTCCAAGAGGACGAATTAGCATAAAACCACTCCTAAATACCCTGTTCAAATCCCCTAGAGAGTTCATACCGACGAGAGAATATTTTTCCGCTAATTTCCAAACCGCGGAAAAATTCTATTTTGATTAGTATCTCTGGGTTATTCCCCATCGCTGGGTGCGCCACCTTACAGTACGGACGAATAATATAGTACACAAATTTAAAACCTTTCTACGAACATATCGGTTTCTGCTTTTTTATAGTCTTCATTTTTCTATTTTAAACCGATCAGATCATTATTGATCCAACGTATACCAGTAGGATCATCGTCCACGGTTGCTTGCTTGTTTAAACATTTTTATAAAAAAATATAGCGTTTTTGTTATTAGTGTCTCTGGGTTAGTCCATACCGCTGGGTGTGCCAGCCTTACAGTACGGACGAATAAAAAAAATATAGCGGGCTTGTTTCGACTATTTTGCTTGGTTACCAAGGAAAATGGTAAGAATTGGGATCATTGGTGGCACTCTCTGACACACATTTTTTTATACTCTCAAGGAACTGTTTTAATTTGTCAAGGGAATACTTTTCGCTGTGGGCGATAAAAACGTCACTGGATAGGAATGCGTCCGCAGTTTTCGATCCCGAAATGTTATTTTCACGCGTCGCTCGTCATTTAGCCTGTCTAGCCTTTTGCAAACTACAGGTAGGTATTTTTTAAAGATCTGTGCTATTCATCGATTGAATTGCTTAGTTTTACATGCTTAAAAGCTGCTGCGAATCTTCATTGTCAGAGGATATTGGCCAATGCTATTTTCTATTGTTACAAGTCTATTGTTTGTCGTCTTCATTGAAAGAAGTATTTTTAGCTCGTCACGCAATCTTTTGTTTTGACCACAATTCACGGACTTGATCACGACAGCAGCTTCTCAAGACTTCAGACAGGAAAATGGTAATGTGCAATATTGTTTCGAACTTAAATGGAATTTTTAGAAGGATCGGTAAAGCCACTTAGTGAAAAATTGACTGCAAAAAGCCGTCGGGCTAAAATTAAACTTACGCTTTAATAGCGTGAATAATGCAGGATCTCACGGCTTCAAAAAGATGCAGAATTTTGAAGCTTTGATACATTAGTAGCTACATCTTGAAATGAGAATTAATCTAAAACAAAACTTCCTTCAAGTTTCTTTCATTTGCCCAGTTTACGTTTGGAATTTTAGGCTTCTGAAGCGTATTGATTTGAAAAGAGCATGGTGACATCTGATATGCAGCGTGCGGCCGACTTACTGTGCCATCGCATTGTTGTTTATTTAATAATTGTGTTCAGTTTACGACCTTTTACATGCAAAGATTCACTGCAGTACTTCGGAAAATGCAAACAAGTATTTTTTTTGTTATTAGTTATAGTGATGGATAGCATAAAAAGCAATCTGAGTGTTAATTTTGTGGAAAGAATTCAGTACTTAGTTTTCCGCTATCTCACGGCAATCTCACGGCTTATCTCCAATTACCGCTTTTCTGTACCAAGATAATACCACTGGTGGTTAAATAAATGTCAGTGACAGTTATACAGAATGAAAACCTACCTTTCATAAAAAGCAATGTGAGTGTTAATTTTGTGGAAGGAATTCAATAGTTGTCCGCTATCTCACGGCACCATGATTCGCAAATTATTATCCCCAGTTACCGCTGGTGGTGGCTAAATAAATGTCAGTGACAGTTGTACAGAATGAAAGCCTACCTTTCACCAGAGTGTTTCGAACTCGTGTTATATTTTGTAGAAAGAGTTCGTGTTTTTGCGAGTTGTTAAAATGACGCGCGGAGGTGAAGAAATTTTTTTCACCGTCTTCAAGTTTGGTTTGGGGTCAATTCATCAAGGTTGATAATTAACTTTTCAAACCATCAATTGGTCTTTCAGCGTGTCTAGTTGTAATAAACGTTTACTTCAGAAAAGAATTGTTTGTCTGAATTTAGTACGCATATGGTATAATTTTTCCCACTCGCACGTTTGTGTTAAAAGCCGTAAAAGAACCAGGGATTTTTTTTTTTTTTTTTTTGGGGGGGGGGGGGGGGGGGTGGGTGAGTGCTAATAAAAGCCTTCTGGACTGTGAGTCAATGGGTTAATCAAAAATCGCTTTCAATACTAACATTTCCCCAATGCATACTCCATGCGAAATAGTCGAATCTCGAAGAGATCTTTGAGTTTTTTCAATTTTTGCACTAAACTTCCTTATTTCTGCATCGCATTTCCTCCAAACTGCATTTTTCTTGGCCAATCAGAATCAAGAATTGTTTTCATGTATATAATTGGACGAAAAAATGATAGCTCCGACTTAACAGCATTGTAAATAGTGTATGTAATTGTTATCTGAGAAGTCATAATCATGTTGTAACTAGAGTATATGTAATTAGTAACCGTGATATAAGATGTTCAAATTGTATTGTTAGTTATTGTATTTTAAGTAATGTAAGCGTTTTATTTTGTTTGTTTTGTTGTTTTTTCTCTCCCTCTTTATATTTTGTAGTGTATCTGTATGCAAGCGTGTAAGTTTAGTCAGTAATATTCTAGGTCAAATAAATACCGTAAAATTCCGGTTATAAGCCCTGCCACTTATACCGTAATGATTCTATTTAGCGCCCTCCTTCCAATAAGCGCCCCCTTCCGAATAAGCGCCCCCCTTCGAATGTGTTTTTGTCAATAAGCGCCCCTATTCCAATAAGCGCCCTTATTCTAATAAACCCCCCATTCTTATAAGCGCCCCTATGACACTGAAGTCATCGAAGTTGAATAGATAAATTCATGAACATTCACCGTACCATACATGCATATATTTACTGCTGAAATGAACAATTCTTTTAAAAGTAAATGAACTTTCAACAATTTGCTACTGCTACAGTTTCTGTTACTGTTAGTTATTTTAATATTTATTACAATTTTGTTTTGAACATTTGGTTGTTTCTCAAAAAATTAAATAAGCGTCCTGTCCCGAATAAGCGCCCTCCTTTGAGGTGCCAAAAGTAAATAAGCGCCCCGGGCGCTAAATTGAATCATTACGGTAAGCCCCCTCCCGGTTATAGGCCCATCTACCTGGAAACAAAATAAATGCATCCCGTTAAAGCCCCCCCTTTCCCCCGGATAATCTCTACCTGGAGAATCAACGCATGCCTTTTTTGGATGGGGTGAGAAAGGAAAGGTTGGAAAAAAGCTTATTTCCTTGATCTTCATCCTTTGTTTTCCTTTTGCAGTTGTAAAAAGGTCTTGCCACAGTGGGTTTGTAAAGTGTGAACACGAGTGCCACCACACAAACAAGGGAAGAGCTATATGTCGCTGTAGGGCAGGGTACACCTTGGAAAGTGATGGAGAGTCGTGTGCAGGTACAATCCAACAATAATCTAAACAAAAATTTGTGTTACAGAGGTTGTGTAATAAATCGCATGGAGCGTCATATCCCACAGCTAGAGTTTTAAGGTAACCGCTTTAGTCGTGCCTCCCGAATAATATAACACTTGGTCCGAAGAGTAAAGAAAGATCTGTTTCGAGATTCCGGCCCAAATGGGTCTAATTATCGAAAACATTTGGCGAGTAATGTCTAGCGACATTGACTGTTAGCTCCATTACTTCTTAGTTGTTCTTTGTTGTGAAGAGTTGATATATATTTCGCTCGTTTCCTCCTTCCTTTCGTCGCGCTCTCAAAAATTAATGGGTGCCCAGCCGCTAAATGAAATCAATTCGGGAATTTGTTGAAGTGAACGTATTCTTAGGTTCGAAATGAAACCTAGCCTTGTCTCTTTCTTACAAATTGACATTCAAACTTTCAAAACAAATTTATGATATTATCTACCCAATTTTGACGCGGACTACTGAAGCAAATGGAAAAAAAAAGAAAAATTAGTTTTGTAAGAGTTCTTTGATCGTTTTTTGCTGTGTACGCTTGTCATGTTGAGACTCGACAGTTATGAAGCCTCGCTTAAGGTTTTGTCTGACAACTGTCAAATGAAAACATATTTTCAGAATCAAGAGATTAGAAATTTAATCACTTAACGGCCTTCTTCTGGGATAGATAATCAGGGTTGAGCACCTGATGAACCAATATCACAGGTTCTTGAGCTGGCTTAAACAATTTCCACTATAATAAAAAAACTTAAATTAATTTATAATAAATAAATAATTAATGAAATTAATCAATCAATTAATCAATCATTTCTTTGTCCCTTTACCGCCTTAATTATATATTTACCTATTTAACTTTAGCGGATGGTTGTCAAGACTACCAAACTTTGTCCGATGCAGAAAGAAAGCACGACTACGTATCGGTATACCCTAAACAATGCGACTCGAGCCTTTCAATTCGCTGGTATCGTTTCCAAGGCGCTGCAGGGACACAAATGGCGACCACATGTCCACCGGAGGACAGATGTGATGCAAGCTACCCGGGCTGGTTGAGTGATGGTCATCCTACAGTGGCTGAGGGTGTAGTCACAAGAAAAGTCTGCTTTCACAAGTGGGGAGATTGCTGCAGGGAAACGAGGTACATTCAAGTGAAGAACTGCAGTTCCTACTACGTCTACAAGCTGGTCCCAGCACAAAGTTGTGACTCCCGTTACTGTGGCGCCGAGAAAAGTAAGAGTGGAAACTCTCTTTTTAATGAATTTATTAAGTCTGTATTTATTTAACTATTTTTGTTTTTGTATTTTTTAACGTTGTAGGCCCGTTAAACAAAAAAGTCGCTGTCCATTTTCATTAATTTCCTTCTAAGTGGCCCGGTTCGAGCAGTCAAACTGTAAAAGAGGGATAAAAAAATAAGAATGATTCGACACGTATACCAAAGAAAGTGAACCACATGACTTGGACTATACCAAACTATCCACGTGAGATGCTACTTTAAATCTGTACAATCAAAATATCTTGTTAGGGACGGACCATTATTTTCTTGGAGGGTGGTATGAGAAACTTCCCTCTGCAAACTTTTTTTTCAATTTATGCACCTCTGCAAACATCCTTTTTTGAAATGCAAACTAATTTTTGTGTACATTTCTTGTTTACAAGCAATTTACTTTTTCTTTTTAGGCCCTGCAATCAATTTTTTCAATATTTTTTTTTCCATAACCCCCCCCCCCCCCCCCCCCCCCTAAACATCAAGAGATAAAGTCTGCTTTTTATTTTAGCCAATTAAAAAGCGCGGAACACTGAGACGATATTCATTTCATTTTCTTCGGGCTCCTTCCTTTATTATTATTATTATTATCATTATTATTTATCTATCAATTGATAACTATTTAACTATTCTCACTGCATACATAATTAGCCCGTCGCGCGGGAAAGGCGTAAGTTCTTCAAATTCCAGCGTTCTGTACCTGCGTGCTAGTAGCAGGATGCATTGCGGCCATCGCTTCAAATATCGCAATTTCTGTCTCGGTGAAGTCACGTTAAAAGTTTCGCCCCTCCCACCTCCCCTGGTGGCGGTCGATGCTGTTTCCTACATTTTACACGCCTTTTGCCCTGGCAGTCGCGGGTATCCTCCCATAACTTAGCCTCCCGCGTCAGGGCTATTATATACAGTGAGAATGATTTACTATCTCCTTTTTCTTGTACGTGAAGTTAAGGTTTACCAAATTTTTGTCGGGATAAAATCTTTTTATCGCCAGTTGAACTTGGCATCATCGCGCGTGCGAAACGTTGTTTGAAACCCTTTCAAACTCTGACGTTTGAAGACGAATCATGCAATTAAGAGTGAGTCCACACGAGAACCATGCAAGCGAGTCTACAGTGCACCTCACCGATTTCCCTCAAATTTGGCACACTTGTGTAACTTCACTATTACATCAACCAGGTGCAACAGTTTGGTTCAACTGTCTATTGTTTTGGAGAATTGTCAATCAAACTGTCAGACAGTGGAAAGTGTTCAAATTTGAGGTTAAAATATACAGCATGTTTGATCACCTGCTACAAGTTTAAAATAAGGAAAAATGCAGTGAAATTTCTACACAGGACAGTCCTAACCCTTAACAATAGGAAGACGTTACGTTTACTTGTGAAATTTATTTCGTTTGGCTATAAGCACAATTTTAATTCTGCCTATTCAATTCATGTCAATAAAGTGGGGTCTCAAAAGCCGTTGTTTGTAGAGATGCGGCGTTTCTTAAATCGAATTTAAAACTATCTATAGATTGCCAAGGGAATGATAATTCTGTTTATAAAGTAAAAACTCTGTAAAGGTAAGAGTAATGACGGGTTTGCACTCAACAAAATACAGGTTACTCCGGGGTGATATGCAAATGAGCTCAACACGGAAATGGTGATAACTTAGTGTTCATAAATAATTTACTAAATAGAATGTTGCTTAAAGAAGCACGACATCGTTTTGTAAGAAAATATTTAAATTGTTAGAAGTTTTAACTACTTAAAGCCGTTAGCTGGTAGTATTGAACACAACAAATTAATATTATATTGAAACAAATTCAAATTCATACCGACCGGTTGGTCGTGCCGCACCAAGATGACAGCTGGGCTAATTTCCCACAAGCGAGCATCGCAGAATTAAGAAGTCATTCCTTAAAGGGAGTTTGGCGAAGCCCACTTGGTGTGTAAATTTCATTCTATGGTATTTCCACAGCCATAGTTATTATGCTGAACTGATGTTATCAAAACACGTTGGCAGCGTCACATCAAAAATCCACCGTCGTGAGAACCAGCTTATTTTAGTATCCGGTCCCGTGCTTTTGCTCACATATATATATATATATATATATATATATATATATATATATATATATATATATATATATATATATATATATATATATATATATATATATATATATATAAAACATTTTCCTATCGCAAAGTCATTCCCATCCGGTGGAAATTAGTGGCAAAGTGGTTTTTGGTGTTGTCGTTTTACGATGAAACATCGACAATGGTCGATTGCGTGACAGTCCGACTTGTGGTACCAGCAGTATTTTGTTCGTCTCGAATTTCTTGTCTCAAATTTCAATTCGAATTAGATAATATTGCGATCGCCTTGACTTCGTTTAAATACTCGTATAGAGGTTATTCCAAGAAAAAGTGTGATGTATCTAGTCATTACAAAGACAAGTCGACAACGCTTGTACCGTTGAAGAACTGCACAAAAGATAAAACCACATCCGTGGGTGTTGAAATGGAGTAGAAACTTTGCCTATTCAGAATTGGTTTATTTGCCGAGGAGGGAGATTATTTTACCATTTCTCCCCTTCACAAAGATGACTTCGGCCGAGCAAAGCATGCAAACATCCCATGACAATATAATATCTATCACAGAAGTTCGTCCCCAGTGGGGGGCGCAAGAGGGTGTAGGGTGTGTTGCGTGCAAGAGAAATTATTGCGAGGGGTAAGGGACCGGGGGATGTAAGGCTTTTTAAAGACCCTTTCTTCTGGTGTTTGTGGTTTTCAGATCTACGTTATGTCCGCGACTTAAAACGGAACACCTACCCACGTTCTTCACGTTATTATGAAACTCCGTTTGGAACAAATAATTCGTTTTGTTTAATGTTCTTTAGGACGTTAATACCTTGAAACTAAGGGAAGGTACGTTTTTTCTTTGGGGGGGGGGGGGGGGGAGGGGGGGAGGGCTAGGGCCTCAGAGGGGAGTGAAAGTGAGCACCAAATGGGGAGGGCCATACTTCTTTGTGAGCTATTCAAGGGGAGTGTCACACACCTTTTCCAGAATTTTTTAAAGAGGAATTTTAAGGTGTGGGTAAAGGTGAATTTGAGTGAAATTTTAAGAGTTTTAAAGAAGGGATAGAAGAAAGAAAATTATTTTTGGAACACCACCAGACAGTTGACCTCAACGGAAGAGCACCCCAGGTTGTCAGGGGACTGTTTGGGTGTCCATATACTAATTTTTAACTTCAAATGCTAATTTTAAAATCACATTAAATCTTTAATATTTCTTATTTCTCCAAATTTTACTAATCCTTTGAGAAAAACTATCTCTTTCCAAACATCCCCAAAAATCACCAAAAAATTTACAAAACACCGCTTAACATAGCTTTGCGGGATGAACAGAGGGTTTTGAGAGTGTTTGAAACGGGAGCGAGATATTCGCATTAAACCCAAGTTACGCGGTGGGAAAACGGGCTTCAGGTGTACCCCCGCCTTAAGGAAGCACATACATTTTCCCTTCCTCGATAAACGTTTATTTTAATAAATACTCAAAGTTATACTTCCATGTTTCAAACTTCAGCTATAAAGCGTAAATATCCCAAAATGATTGTTCCCATTTTACTGTTTCAGCTCGCACACATTTAATATCGAGATATATTTATATTTAAACATTTTCCATTCACAAGCGAAATGTCCTGAGGTTTCTACGACATGGAACATACCATGAAGTATTGTCAACCCCCTAAAGGTAGGGGGTCAGAAGTTTTTTTTATAGAAACGCAACGGTGTAATTGGAAAAAAAATACCAAAATTCCCCAGCCCCCCCCCCCCCCCCCCCCCCCTCCCAAGAAAAAAACGTACCTTCCCTAAGTGACGGTGAATTCATATCACCACAACATTGCTCCGAAGCCCCCTCGCGTTTAAAGTGGCGGGTGGCTTGAGATGTCTGGCAATCAGCAGATCACGTGACTCGATAAAGGTTGGTGATGATTCAGAGGAGCTACATCCGTTCAAGTTTGGCGTTCGTTATCCGCATTAATTTACCTCATTCGTAACTTTATCCTTTTTATTTACAGTTTATTACTACTTCTTTGTACAACTTCTGATTCTTCCTTCAATTTATATATAAACTCTTTGTTTTAAAATTTCCATATAACACGTTGATCTGCAATATGACGTGTCTCGTGAGTGGAGCTAGAGAGGAGGTGGTATAAGTAATGGTTTGGAATCATACGTGTGATTGTCAAAATTGGACGACCGCACCGCGGTTGTCCGATTTGTTTGATCACTCCCAGTGGCGGATCCAGGGGAGGGGCTCGGAGCCTTCCCCCCACTCCCCTACTTTTTCGGAAATAGAGCATTAGTGTGTAGTTAACTGCAAATAAATGATCCACGATTTATATGAATCCACGTGGACCTCACCAGTGACGTAAGACAAAGAACGTCTAAGACAACAAGGAATCATGGAACAAGTGAGCAGGAAAACAATAGCTGTAAAACAAAGACAAAATTCACAGGTTCTTATGTCGAGGCACAGGCTTACCAGCCTATGTTTGTGAGGTCACAGCACGCCCCATATATATATTCAATTATTTTTTTCGCTAATGGATATTGTAAATATTTAAGATTCCTAAAATTGGCTATTACTGCTTTCCATTTGCAATAAAATGAATTAGAAACATTTTCGCTATGTTTAAGTTTGTTTTTATGCAATTTTTTTTGACGATTTGAGGCGTGCGAGAGCAGTTCTATGAGTTTAGGTTTTGACCCGTGTATAAAATACTAATATTTACACAAGGCGTGCAACTTCCACATCCAAGAATCGGGTACCGCCTCTGAAATGTAGCCGAAAGAATATCTTTCCCCTACTCGCTTTAGTAAGAGCTCCCGGTCCTCGATAGAACAGTCTTTGAACTATAATTTGGCCTAATTTGATTCCGATCAGTTCGCGAATAGTTCTTTTAAACCTTGCTAGAGTATCAAATTAGGCCGTAAATTTGCTGATTTACCATGATATGTGCCAATAGCTGGGACAATTTATGCAATTTTCGCTGAAATTGGTCAAAATTACTGCCCATACCTGTCCTAGAAAGCACGTGTTCCACTACCCAAGGAAATACTTCGGAAATCTCGACGGCAACTCCTGGTCACTCGTATGTTACTGGTGGAATCTTCGTAGCGTTTTAGTCAATGTCAGGGGGTGACAAATGTTTCTAATTAATTCTGTTATTTGCGTGCCAGCGGCCACTGTGTGGATCCAATGATAAATGAGCGAGTTTTGAGAGACTGGGTACTAGTCTGAAACAAGATGGCGCCGGGCGAAAAAAATTTGTTGTACTGAGACATTCATTCGCGGGACAAGTGGCATCTATAAGCCTTGCAGGATTGTTTGTAAAGGTTATAACTACTGGCCAGACAGCAGTGACAAAAGGTTTCTCTTCCTGAATCAATCTGCTCGTCTGTTCTTAAGGCACTATATAACAAGACACTTCACATCGATAGCTATTTTAGATATTAATAGTTTTACTGGATTTATTTAAGCGGTATTTCTTGTGTCCTCAGCCGACCTATCCATCATGTTATGAAATTCGTTGCAAAGCTTTGTGTTCCCGCACTCACTCGTGTAGCACATCTTTATATGTTAAAATCACACGTGTAGTTTCAACTTTACAGACTTTTGTTGATTTTAATTTGTTATCCGATAAGAGTTTCATAAAATAGTGGCTAACGAAAGTCTTTAAACAACGCCGCATCGGCGATATTCAAACGTAATTTTACCCTAAAATCTTTACTGTCACACATTGCCCACAAGACCTTATTTTTAAAATAGGTTTAGTTCCAAACCAGAAAGTGATTGATAATCCTGATAGTATCATTGAAATTGTATTTGGTTATATTAATGACACTGGTGTTTTGATGTGGAAAGCTTCAATGCTCTTAGAGATATTTTCGCTGAAAGATTGGTCAAAATTTGGGTATTTTGGGGCTGAAAACCGATCCTGGACACGTTAACCACGATATCTTCCACACGTTATATAATTTGGCGATAATATTCTACATATAGTATAAGCACCTCAATATGTAACTCCATGCGAAATATAAACAAAATCTGAGAGGGTCGATGTAGACTCAAATTTTAATACTGCATGGTTTTCAGATGGACCCTCTCTTAACACTTGATACCCCGCCTTCCATTTTTCAAGGCATCTGATTGGCATTTTAAAACAACGGGAAGCCATAAAACTCATCAAAGTAGTCAAAAACTTGTCAAAAATATGTGAAAAACTTTCTCGGGTGACTACGGTTCGAGGCGCTTGACTGTAATTGCTTGCCTTTTTACTTACCTATATATTTATTTATTTAGTTTTAGCGGCTGGTTGTCAAAACTACCAGACTCTGTCCGATGCAGAAAGAAAGCACGACTACGTATCGGTATACCCTAAACAATGCGACTCGAGCCTTTCAATTCGCTGGTATCGTTTCCAAGGAGCTGCAGGGACACAAATGGCGACCACATGTCCACCAGAGAACAGATGTGATGCAAGCTACCCGGGCTGGTTGAGTGATGGTCATCCTACAGTGGCTGAGGGTGAAGTCACAAGAAAAGTCTGCTTTCACAAGTGGGGACGTTGCTGCAGGGAAACGAGGTACATTCAAGTGAAGAACTGCAGTTCCTACTACGTCTACAAGCTGGTTCCAGCACGGAGTTGTTACTCACGTTACTGTGGCGCCGACAAAAGTAAAATTGAAAACTATCTTTTTAATGAATTTATTAAGTCTGTATTTATTTAACTATTTTTTTGTATTTTTTAACGTTGTAGGCCCGTTAAACAAAAAAGTCGCGATCCATTTTCATTAATTTCCTTCTAAGTGGCCCGGTTCGAGCAGTCAAACTGTAAAAGAGGGATAAAAAAATAAGAATGATTCGACACGTATAACCAAAGAAAGTGAACCACATGACTTGGACTATACCAAACTATCCACGTGAGATAGTACTTTAAATCTGTACAATCAAAATATCTTGTTAGGGACGGACCATTATTTTCTTGGAGGGTGGTATGAAAAACTTCCCTCTGCAAACTTTTTTTTAATTTATGCACCTCTGCAAACATCCTTTTTTGAAATGCAAACTAATTTTTGTGTACATTTAGTGTTTGCAAGCAATTTATTTTGTCTTTTTAGGCCCTGCAATCAATTTTTTTCAATATTTGTCAATTTTATTATTATTATTATTATTATTATTATTATTATTATTATTATTATTATTATTATTATTATTATTATTATTATTATTACTATTATTAAAGATTCTCACAGCTATTGAAGCTGGTTTCATCATTGGCTCCGGGCAACAACAAGTTGCCTAGGGAAACCAAGAAACAACCCTTGTTTGCTGTTTCTCTTCTTTCTACCTCTCCAGCACCTTTCTAAGAATTCTTGCCGACCCCAACAATGCACATCTCTGGATCAGTCCAACAGGAATGCCCGCCTCAATGGCTCTCAGATTGTCATTCAATCTCAGTGGTATTGATCCCAATGCTCCCACTACCACTGGAATAACCTTTGTCCTTACACCCCACATTTTTCGAACTTCTCTTGCTAGATCTTGATACTTTTCAACTTTTTCATCTTCCTTCTCTCTCACCCCATTATCCTCTGGAATTGCCACATCTATAATCTGACAGTTCTTGTCTCTCTTGTCAATGATCACCAAATCCGGTCTCCTAGCCCCAATTTCATGGTCTGTTCGCACACTGAAGTCCCATAGAAGTTTGTAATCCTCATTTTCAAGCACACTCTCTGGAACATGTTCATACCATCTCTCCTTTCGTTCAAACCCGCATTTTCCTGACAGGTCCCAATGGATTGCTGTAGCCACGTTATCATGTCTCCTTTTGTATTCTTTTTGTGCCAGTTTCGAACACGAACTTACAATATGGCTAATGGTCTCATTACTCTGTTTACAGATCCTACATTTTGGGTCATTCTGTGACTTGTCAACCATCGTTTTAATATAGTTTGTTCGTATTGCTTGATCTTGTGCGGCAATGATAAGAGCTTCTGTTTCTCTCTTAAGCTTTCCTTCTTTTAACCAGGTCCATGTTTCCTCACTTCTTTGTTCTTCACCCTGTCTTGCAAACTGTCCATATAACGGCTTTTCTTTCCATTCTTGAATGTTTTCAGTTCTTCTCCTCGCTTTAAAGTTGGCAGCTGTTTCTCTATTCTCATCCCCATCCCTCCTGACGGCTTTTAACAGTTCTTCCTCGCTTGTTTGGACATAACATTCTAGCGATATCTTTGCTTGATTGACACAATCCTCTACGGATATCAAACCTCTCCCTCCGTCCTTCCTTGGCACATAAAGTCGTGCCACACAGTCCCGTGGATGGAACCCTCCATTTATGGTTAGCAATTTTCTTGTTCTGCGATCTAGGTCCCGGAGTTCTTGTTTCCTCCATTCAAGTATTCCTCCGGCATATCTAACAAGTGACACTGCCCAGGTGTTTATGGCTTTTATCAAGTTTCCACCGTTCAACTTCGAGCGGGCAACTTTTTTAACACGTCGTAAGTATTCTTTCCGGATTTTGTCCTTCATTTGGTCATGAAGCATGTCGCTGGCCTCAAGCACTCCTAGATACTTGTACCCTTCACTATTATTATTATTCACTATTATTATTATTATTATTATTATTATTATTATTATTATTATTATTATTATTATTATTATTATTATTATTATTATTATTATTATTATTATTATTATTATTATTATTATTATTGCCCCCGCAGGGTTTTGGCCCAGAGGCCAAAACCCGAGGAGGCATCATTGTAGTCCGCGCGTATATACCTGATTGAAGAAACGTTGACCCTGGAAAGCATAAACCATGAACGATGCGACACAAATGTGTACTAGGAAATCGGAAAAAAATTAATCCTCGTCTGTGACGAAATGAACACAATGGGACAGGTTGCATAAATCTCGCCTTTAAGGCTCTCAAAGAAAGAAAATATCTTTTAGATATCTTTTAGATATTTTCTTAATTAGAATTAAAATCATCAATAGAATGAATATTACTAAGCTAACCAACGCTGTCTACCCAGAATCCCATTGGGTCATATCGTCGATGGTTTATGCTTTTCACGGGGTCAACCTTTCTTCAATTAGGTGTATACAGTATATGTATATAATATACCAGACAAAATCTCGAGTTGGCCAAAGTCGGCCCGCAAGTAGTATCGGTAGGTGTGATAAAATGCCCGCAAGTAGTATCGGTAGGTGTGATAAATTTCCCTGTACGGTGATTGGTCAATGATGACGCAAGATAAACGATGATTGGGTAATAATGACAAACCAAAGCGTGAGCACGTACACAAATGACAACAAGTCAACAAACGACGCTTGCAAACGTTGATTGCAGTTGGGTTGCTACAGTTTCCTTCGAGCTTTATTGATTTCACAAGGTCTAGAAGCCGAAACTTACGCAATTGATATGATCAAAAACATCACTGTACGGAGGCAGCGTGGCCTAGTGGTTAGGGCGCTGGACTTGTAATCCGGAGGTCCCGGGTTCAAATCCTCCTCCCTGCCACTAGATGGATTTGTCTTCGGTGGTCCCGAATTCAACTCCTCCACGCTTTGTATATAGCCAACTGGTCAGCCTCCTGCCAGTTGGGGTTTTTAACAAGTTTCTGTTTGATTTGTAGTATTTTTTTCACTATTTACAGTGTCCTCAATTAGTACAGCTGTGCTAAATACAGTGACACTTAAATAAAGTGATTTATTTTTTTTTTTTATTTAAGAATAGTACGTATTGGTCTAGAAATTTCTCTTGATAGCGTGTTGCGAGCAGCTCTCGTTCGCTCGCAGGAATGACAGACTCAATCCGAAATCGAGATTTGTCAGACACAAATCACACTTTACACTACGGCTCGAGGCGCTTGACTGTAATTGCTTGCCTTTTTACTTACCTATATATTTATTTATTTAGTTTTAGCGGCTGCTTGTCAAAACTACCAGACTCTGTCCGATGCAGAAAGAAAACAAGACTACGTATCGGTATACCCTAAACAATGCGACTCGAGCCTTTCAATTCGCTGGTATCGTTTCCAAGGAGCTGCAGGGACACAAATGGCGACCACATGTCCACCGGAGGACAGATGTGATGCAAGCTTCCCGGGCTGGTTGAGTGACGGTCATCCCACAGTGGCTGAGGGTATAGTCACAAGAAAAGTCTGCTTTCACAAGTGGGGACGTTGCTGCAGGGAAACGAGGTATATTCAAGTGGTGAACTGCGACACCTTCTACATCTACAAGTTGGTTCCAGCACAAAGTTGTGACTCCCGTTACTGTGGAACCGACTAATCCCGCTGCAAATGATCTCAGTACAGTGAATGCTGATATTTTTTTTCCTAATAAACTTTACTTAGTTGCTATTGCTGGCTTGATGAAAATGAACAAAAAAATGTCTCTTTCCTGTGTGTAGATATTATTGAATTGTTGGTCAACCTTAACTAGTGTTCTGCGTGTTAGTATTGTAAGTAACGTGTATTGTAAGCATTAAGTGGTCTTTTTTAATTTATTAATAGTAAAAAGTAAAAGTAAAGTCTGCTTACGAGCCTAGTGGCCCATCAGGCAGGAGCTTACCCCCAGCCGGTACCCGCTGCACCTGGGTGGAGAGAGGCACAATGAGAGTAAAGTGTATTGCCCAGGAACACAACGCAGTGCACCGGCCAGGGATCGAGCCCGGACCGTTCGATCCTGAGTCTAGCGAACTAACCATTAGGCCACCGTGCTTCCCAATTTATTGATACAATGTAACTTATTGTCGTGTAAGTAATGTAAGTAATTATATTGTAAGTAATTATCCCATAAGTAGTGTAATTAATTGACTGTAATGATTTTTTTCTTTCATGTGCTTTGCAATTAAAAACCAAAACAAAACAGCAATTTAGATAATAAAAAAATGTCTCGTCTCCTCCCCCCTCGAAGTACCCTGAGATTCGAGCACGAAAATTCCCTAGTGATGAAGTCACGCTATAGACAGGTCTTTATAGTGTGTCGTAGAGCGATTCTCCCTCTTCTGTATGAATTGCTTCTAGTACGTTGTTAAATGCAACGCTGAGTCAGAGCGCTGCAAATTTTCTAATCAGTCCAAAATTGTAGTAACTGGATTGCTTAGGGCCACTTATACACAGGGTACTGTTTGGCCCAATTTTTGACGGCTTTGAGTGTATAACCTCTTATTTTTATTGAAACGATATACAGTAGTCTTTGCACTGTGCTGTTGAGAGAAGAAATGATTTGTCAGTGAAAAAGTCGAATACGTCAAAATCGTCAAGAAAAGAATTTAAAGGCATGAGTGCAAGAGCCGCCTTGAATTTGAGGTTAACTGAAATTGATTGAAGGATTTCAAAATAGTTTACATGTAATAACTAATAACAAGAGATTATCAACTATAAGTCTAATGTTTTTTGTGCTCTAGTAGCCAATATACATGCCTATCACGGCAAAGTACCCTGAGTGCAGAGCTGCTTCGATCTTTCCTAGAGACTCTAGGAAGGTCGAAGGGAACTTTGTTCGCAGGGTTACGGCACAGTGAAAACATTTCACAAGCAATATAAACAAATTATGGACGATTCTCGGTAAAATAAAGGGAACGGAATTGTGTAATTTAGATATATACGTAAATGCTATTTTCCAACAACAACAACAACACTTGCGCTTTATTTGCATGACCATAAAACATTACAGTATTGCAAAAGCATAACAATAATAATAACAATAACAATTTTACAATAAAAAGTCATTAAACAAAACTAATCAAATAATCAGTGATCAAGAAATTGATAACAATTTGTCTCTCATTTCAAAACAGGACGATATAAACTGCACTAATTGCATATTAACATAATAGTCAGTGGAGTTCATTAATTGCACAATCAAGGCTGAAATTGATAACTGCTTGGGATTCGAAATTACATGATCTATTTTACTGAAAAAGTTTTCTCTAAGTGATGAATATCTTGGGCAGTGAAATAGTAAATGGGTTTCATCTTCAACATTATGCCCACAAACAGTGCATAGTCTGTCACTTCTGGGGATGTTGTTATATCTTCCTGTTTCAATCAGGAGTTTGTGATTACTTATTCTAAGTTTTACAAGTGTTTTTCGATTAGGATTTTTTCTAGTCAAATCTAAATAGGGCGAAGGTGTATAACTGTCTTTAAAATTATTATAAAATTCTAGTTTTTGAGAATTACAGAGGGAATGTTTCCAATAGGCGATATATTTCTTTTTCATTTGATCTACAAGGTATGTTATCTTAGTGTCATCTAAAGTGTCATGATTAAAGTTAAAGGAAATGTCATAATAATTGAGCATATTTATAAGATTGGAATAGAAACTATTTTTACCATTACCGTGCAAATCTATTGACATTATCAGTGATTGCACGACGAAGGAGTTTTGATCTTTGTTTTGAAGATAACTTATGTACTTAAGAATTCGTTTATTTATATCAAAGGTTAAAGGGAATCGACCCATTTCAGCCCGGCATGCAATATTAGATGCCTTGTTATTAACTTGTAAGTAACGTTTGCAAAATTGTAAGTGACTTTTTTCAATCGGTGAAGTGTCCCAAGACTTGAAATCTGATTTAGCAAAGACACCCCAGGCTTCGCTATTATAAGTCAAAATGGGTGAAATCATCGTGTCAAAAATTTTGCAAGCAAGAGAGGGTTTTAAACTGCTAAAGTCAACGTGCCGTCTTAAAGCAAAGAGAGCATGAACAGCCTTTTCTCTCAAGTGATCCAGCGACAGTGTGAAATTTCCAGATGAAGAAATTCGCGTTCCTAGATAAGTATAATTCTGAACAGTGTCAATCTTTTCTTTGTCAATATAAAAGTTACATTCACATTTTTTCGCGCGTTTTTGAAAAACTATTATTTTAGTTTTCTTAGGATTGATCTGTAACATCCACGATGTACAGTACTGGGCTAATGCATTGAGACAATTTTGCAGCCCTGTTTTTGATCGTGATAGTATAATCAAGTCATCTGCATACAAAAGAGAGTTTAATTTGGTTCCATTGGGTAAAACAAATGGATCAGATAGAATATTGTCGAAAGAGAAAGGTAAGTCGTTAATGTATAGGTTAAACAGAAGTGGACTCAGAATGCAGCCTTGGCGTACACCTCTTGCATATTGAAAAGGTCGCGTTTGGTTATTGCCAATCCTTATAGAACCGGTAGAATTGTAGTAGAGGCTTTTGATTAGGTTATAAAAATTTCCTCCAACATTATTTTGAAGCAGTTTATAAAGGAGCCCATCGTGCCATACCGAGTCGAAAGCTTTCCTGAAATCGACAAAACAGGCGTATACCTTTTCATGGTGACAATTAACGTACTTATCTATCAATGTTCGCAAAGTAAGAACATGGTCTGCAGTTCGGTTATTCGGTAAAAATCCGATTTGAGATTTGTGAAGGATGTTCAACGAGTTGACATGTTCTAGAAGTCTTTGGTTTAAAATCGAACAAAATAACTTTCCTAGACAGCTAGAAACGCAAATTCCTCGGTAATTTGAGGGGTCATTTCTTCCACCAGACTTGAATATTGGTGTAATGAGCCCACCACACCACATTTGAGGCATTGATCCCGAATCAAGAATATTGTTGAAAAGTTTCTGATAAACGAGTATCATTTCATTTAAACTAGTTTTAATCATTTCGTTTCGTATTTTGTCTGAATAGGGTGATTTGTTATTCTTTAATTTTTTCACTGCTGTACGTATTTCGGCTTCTGTGATGAAGAAGTCCAATGGATGAGATTGCATTTTGTTGTCTTCTTGTTTTCGTAACTCATTGGTAAGGTTTTGTTGATCGGAGTTAAGAGGGTCATTTGAATGAAGAGACTGGAAATGTTTCATCCAATTTTCTTCTGAAATCGGTGGAGTATGTTTTAATTTCACTGAGTCATCAATTGATTTCAGACAATTCCAAAAGTGTTTCTTGTCTGAATCGAGGGCGGTTTCCTCTAGCTCAGAAATCTTGTTATTGTAGTATTCATTTCTTTTATTATTTAGAAGGTTCTTATACTGTTTTAAAACAGTATGATATTCTTCGCGGAGAATGACGTTTAAGGGATCTCTGTGTTTTTTATTTGCTAATTTTCTTAATTCATGTCTTTTTAAGCGACATTCTTTATCAAACCATTTTTTGTTTGTTGATAATTGGACGCGTTTATGTTTTTTTATAATTTTTATCTTTAAGCAGCGTTTTGCAGTTGCGATGGAAATGTTTTCTACTTTTTTAAGGGAGATGTTAACATTTGCGGTTGACTCGTTGTCGTTTAGAAACTCTCGAATTAACGTTTGGGTACTTGGAGACCGTAGTGCATCTTTGAATTTTTGTGTGGAGTCATGCTCCCAGCAGAACTGTTTCGGTAAACTCGTCAAAGTATCATTTGCAGGTATTGCATCCCGATTAGAAATATTCGTGTTAATATTCAGCCAAGTCACTATTGGGCTATGATCTGATAAACAGGATGGCTCTTTAACAATAAAATTTGCTACATGTTGAAATAAATCTTGATCACAAATTGAATAATCGACGACACTTGTTCCGTTTCTACCATGAAACGTGGCTCTTCCTAATGAATCACCACTAACTCTGCCATTGAGTATTCTGAGGTCCGCGCTTCGGCAGAGTTCAAGGAGGCACTTTCCGTGGTTATTAAGCTCATTGTCAGAACTATTCCTCTGAGTGGAACATATCGCAAATTCAGATTGGTCATTGGTTATCATGTTATTTCCTTCTTGACAGACAGAGTCTGAATATTTTCCTGTTCTAGAGTTTAGGTCACCCATGAGTAGAATCGACCCTTGGGAAGAATAAATTTCAATGTCGTTTTCGAGATCTTCGAACAATTCGGGGTGAAAGTAATTGGAGCCGCATGGTGGAATGTAAATACCACATACAAAGATATCTTTTGCAGTTTTCGTGTACTGTCTACCACACTTGATTGTGAGAGGAAACACGCACAGTTGAAGCTCTCCTCGGGACCACTCCGTTAAGCGGCCTGTTTTAGCTACTATAACACCACTGTGAAACCCTATTTAAATTGTCTTTTAAACTGTAATTAAAAACTATCCTAATCATTGTTTTAAGCTCTCCTTAGTGACCACTTTAATCTTCTGATTATTATTAATACTCAACACTTTCTCAAAGGTATACTGTATACGACTTGATCACATATACCGTGTTATTAAAAAATATAACATTGCTCAATAATTTTGTTTGATTAAGATCTGGAAAAATAAGTTCTTGATCTGGGACAACTTAGGGCTGGAGAAAATGTGTTACCTGAGAGTTAAAAGCTTTAGTAAGTAACCAACGTCTACTGTTTGAGTGTGTAGTCGCTCAGTAGAGCCAATTCTCCTGAACGGCCAGCCCTAGGTGGTCACTTACTAAAGCTTCAAGTGTACTTAATTTAATAAATTGGAGGTTTTGTAAAAGCTCGGAAGGAAGGAAGGGCTTCCTTATGTGCCAAAGCAATGATGTGATGATCATAAAAGTGAAGAACTGAAAAACTAATAAATATATATGAATTTAAGAATGGAATGCTGACTTTAAGGCACGACATAAGGCACTAATTCAGGGGCGTAGCTAGCTAACTGTACGCACATACGCACGTGCGTACCTGAAAAAAGTCGAATATAAAACAAAATACACATACCTTGATATCCGTGAAACACGGCGTTGATAAACATTTAACAATAGCCCATGAGGCGAAGCCGAATGGGCTATTGACCCGTGGCCCTTGAGGGTGAAGGGTCTAATTGTTTTAGTATCACCCAACTAGTCGGACAGAAAAAGCAAAAATAAAGTTAGCAAATGCAAGTTGAAGAAATATTTATTCGGGAATAACACGAAAGCAAGCTTCACGAATTTCGCTACTCGATTGACTATGACTAATAGTCCTCTAGTAGCGTAGCCAATCAAAATGCAGGATTTGCATTAGTCCACCAGTTGGGTGATACTAAAAGGAATTAGACTTTTAAATAGGCCATTCTGAGTTTGCTGGGAAGAAACACAGAATCAGCTAAATTTACGACATGATGTGACTTTGTGACTTCAGTGAAAGGGGGGGGGGGGGGGGGGGGGTAGGGGATTTGAATAATTGTCCGTACCTCTGGAAAAATCCTGGCTACGCCTCTGACTAAATGACAGTACAAACCAGTCTTCACGCAAGATAACAACAACAACAACAGCAAAATTCAAGAAATCAACAACAACAATACGATATAAGTTTCATTATAGAATACAATATGGACCAATATGAGATGTAAAAAATCAATCGTACCTTCAGGTATCGATTTAGTCCATGGGCCCGAGCAGATTACCTTACCATTCAAAGGGACAAATTGTGAATGGTATCAGATTAAAGTTCATCTGAAGGAGTTTCAAAATTGAGCTGATAGCAATCACGAAAGAGTAGCTTAGTAGGATTTTTTAAGGGTATAAAATTCTCCTTCTGCATGAAATGAGGCTAAAATTGAGATAGAATTTACAACTCCTATTATGGTCTATTTTTGTTCAATTTCATCTTGCAGTATTGGAAACATGATTATTAACTAGTTTACTCAATAAAATAGTAAAAGTTTGAGTTAATCACTAAAACAGAACAAAATACTGTTTGAAGGTCCTGAATTGCATTCTGGGAAAATCCAAGATGGCGGCCGTACTAAGGTGTACGGTTATTTTGGTCTTAATTTATCGATTTAAATCCCCAGGAAAGGACAAAGAAATCTCTAAAAAAAGATTAAGATTGTATTAAAAACTTAAGGAAACTATTTTTGGCAATTTTGACGGAATCTAAAAGAGAATTATTTCTATAATTAACTTACAATATCAGTCCAGAAATATTTTCTCGAGGCGTGAAAGGGTATCAATATTGTTCTGATTTTTGAAATAAACATTTGTTTCGCAGACGTTATTTAGCTCAGTACTGGTTTCCCGATGTTTGTGCATTGCTGCCTTTTTTCGGAAAAGCTAACAACTATGTTGGAAAACACAGTTTGTTCTCTACAGTCATACGCAAATAATTCAAAAAAGTTTGCGCGCGCCAAGATGCCCGCCAAGATGGCACGTGCACGTGTTCAACAGAAAGATGACAGAAAAAAGGAATCGTGGTTGTTGCGAAGAGAAGCAAGTGATCTAAATTAAAAGATATTGCAGTGCGCTGTCCGGAAATACTTCATTACTAAACCTGATTGCACCATGGAACAAGGACGTCTTGAATTGAATGGGCTGAGGGATTCATTATCATCGAAATGTTGCATCAGATGTACATGGAGTCTCTGTTGTGGTATCGCACCTCGAGGCGATGTTTCCTAAAGGATTCAGTCAATATGTCTCTTGCATTACTTGTGAAAACTTCTTTGGGGCATTTACGGCGGAAGATGTAATATATAGATTATATTTCCTGTAATCAAGTTTGAGGTTCGCCTGCGTGCAGACGTCTCCATTTCCTTTGCTTCACGCGGAAAGGGACGTCTGCGTAGCGCCGTTCCTAATCGTGTTCCAGTATCCCGCTGTTTCTCCAGAATTCGGGGACCGCGCTCTCATTGGTTTCTTAACAGTAGGCATTGTTAGAATCAACTCTGATTGGCTATTATCGCGAAACACTTAAGATAATTTATGCGGGTTAGATTAAGCGCGGTTTTCTATTGACAGATCAAAACATGTCGACCAAAGCATGAGTGATTGTGTGCTGTGTTTTTCACCGATCGTGAACCACAACCACAAAAATCTCGTTCAAGGTCGTGGACAGTTTAAAGTTTTCGAAGAAATCAGTTCTCTTCAGTTTGTTGTCTGGTTTGTTGTTCATTCTAGTTCGCCCTGTATATGTAAATCGTGTGTTGCAAAGCTTCGGAAGTGACGAGGACTTCATGATAACTTGAAGAAAATTGGCGAGGAACTTTTTAATGATTACAGTTCGAAACCTTCAAGGCAGGGCTCACAGTTAAGAAGGAGTTCCAAGAGAGTGTAGATTAATCGCTATCGGTTTCGCCGGATAAGCGAATTCTTCTCGACGAAGCGGTTTCTTGTTCACCAAACAGTCTTACATCGCCACTCACATCTACTCCCGCGAACACTGCTCATCCTGTCACAACAGTTCCCATTTCTCCCGTTAGACCGGTAATTTTGGAGCGATCAGACGAAAAGATCGTTTTAAAACTCTGGTAGAAGTTACAACTCTATGGCCTTGCAACAAAAACAACAACACCATAATTTATTCGAAATTCAAAACCCGAACAGCGGGATACTGGAACACGATTAGGAACGGCATTACGCAGACGTCCCTTTCCGCGAGAAGCAAAGGAAATGGAGACGTCTGCACGCAGGCTAGTTTGAGGTTGGCTAATGCGAGGGCAGGTGCGTAAAAGAGGGAAAGGAACCCGGTTGGTGGGATGGGAGAACTCGTGGCGATCTCAAAGAATGTCAAAATAACCATGGAAGAGTCGTCACTGACCAAAATGATAAAAATGCGTCGTAAAATATGGCAGACAGATGCATTCTTTGTTGGCGGTAATCACCGCTTCTCAACTTTTACTTTAAAATCCTCTGTACATCGGAGAAACACCATTCAGCTTCAGTTGGGTAAAAAATCAACCCCTTTCATGTCATTTATTGCAGTGATGACAACAGCGACGATTTAAAAGCACCACAATAGATGAAGAATTGAAATCAGTCCTCAACACTGCTGGAGAAAGGGAAATTCCGTCTGTTTTTTATCACCGCAAATGTTGCCGTTAAACCAAGAGTTAGATAAGCTCCGAAATAGACGCGAGGTGGTTAAAACCCCGCCAAAAAAGAAGATTTTCAAATGCAAAAACACAATCTACGATTTGAAAAAAAATTGTAATAAGAAAAGCATATATATGAAACGTTCCAAAAAATATAGAGCCATTCAAATTTTCGAGCAGACGAAACAATCAACATTATTACAACATTATCTGTTCTTTTCGCGCTTGGCGACGCAAAAGGCCTCAAACTCTCCTCGAACTGTTTGTAACTGACTACAGCTGGCCAGAAATACAACATATTCTTTAACATCAATTATCACAATAAGGGAGCAACACGTAATGCAACAGTGTCGATGAAATTAAGGAAGCTAGTTAATATATTTGATACTCAATTATTTCACAAGAAGCTGTTGAAATACCGTAAAATTCCGGTTATAAGCCCTGAGCTTATGCAACTTCGTAAGGGTCTTTGGGTGGGCTTATAAACGGAGGGGCTTATATCCGGGGGGCTTATAAGTGGAATAAAAAAAGCGCTTCGAAACGAGCCACGCCAGAGTTGATCGTAAGTTTTTAACTTAAAAAGTCATAATAAAGCAACATTTAGCCCTGTTCAGTACTGTCATCCAGCATAGGGGGGCTTATATCCTTGGGAGGGGGGGGGGGGGGGCTTATAACCGGATGCATTTTTTGTTTCCAAGTAGATGGGCCTATAACCGGGAGGGCTTATAAGCGGGGGGGGGGGGGGGGGGGGGGGCTTATAACCGGAACAGCCTATTCACTAGCATTCTCAGCTCATTAGCAGTAACACCTTTAAAGAACGCCCAGGGACAAGGTTGGTGGTCACCCTAGCCGTGAGAGCTGTGCAAAAATGCAGTAAATGTTTGAACTTGAGTTACATTGTAGTAATTACAAGTGTAAACCGCCCAGAAGGGAGCTATAAGTCCTTCTTGCAATTAGGAAATTAAAACGGCACTTTGTCTCTACAAATCTGGTCCTGTTCGACCCAAGAAAATGAAAACCACTACCTCAGAGTAACACCTCCCTTGCCTTTCGGAAATGTTCCCCAGGGTCAGTGGTATCGCTGTCCAAGCCTGACACTTTGAAACCCCACTCCCCCCAGCGACAGTGGCTAACTAGCAAGAACAAAACAGAGCATCGTTGACACTTAAACAATGCTGGTGAAGTGCTGTAATCCTCGAGCAAGAAAATTATGGAATAATATTTGAACAGACGATAGAGCACGCATAGAAGAAAAAGTTGCTTTGAATTTAACTGCACCTTCGTGCAAAAGTGAAAAAAGCAGAACGTAATTAGTTGGACTGGGTTGACTGATATATCAGTCCGCGAGGAGGAAGTGTCAATGTGTTCAATGTGCCGCCGCTGATATGCCACAATTTTCAAAGTTCCTGTTCTTCACGAGCTCTTCGGAAGATTTCTTTTAAAAGACGTCAACTTATTTATTTTAAGAACGGAATGAAGTTAGGTACAAACAAACTAGACAGCTTTAAGTTCTATGATGTTCTAGTTTTTCAGAAAGGGAACAATGACTATTTCTCAGTCAGAACCGTTAATTAGCATTCAAGCCTAAATGCCGTCTCGTTCCGAATATTTTGTGGGTTACACTACCACATTTCACAGGTTTTGAAAGTTTGACAAGCACGTTTTAAGTTGCTCGTGTCAACTTGTGGTCTTTTCTTCTGAGTTGAGTTGTTCTCTTCTGTCTAAAGAACTTCGGAATTCATTGAATAATGACCTCGAGTTGTATCCAGTTTCCTTGTTTTCACTGAAAACAACTTTTATCATTTCTTGTAGAACTAACAGACCCGTCATAACATGGTCATAACAATTGTTCGTATGAAAAACGTCCTTGAAAAGTATGGGTTTATGGTAAGTAGGAAAAGTTTGTGTTTGACATGTTTGAGCCAAGTGACCTATCAGGCCGGAGCTTATCCAAGTATCTGTAGCATTAAGCGACTAGCACTACTGCTAATCCCCCCTGGATGGGATGCTAATCCATCACAGGGCTCCCCCCCCCCCCCCCCCCCCCCCCCCCCCCCCCCTGCAGTAACTTCGCCAGTACCATTTATACACCTGGGTGTGGAGAGGAATTGGTTAATAGAGCAGGCCAAATTAAAGCTCTGTGGCATTCTTTACAACCGAGTTCTTAAGAAAATAATTTTGAGACAAAACAGTGTTGAGTATGCAGTTACAATGTTTGTTTCCCTCCTTAATTTGGGGCACAAATAGCGCGGCCAAAGAAATGTATAATCAGTCGAGAAACTCTTCCATTGATATTATTCATCTTCATTTAATATTATTTTAGATGTTAATTTGTAATTGATGTAGCGTCTGTAATTGAACAACACAGTGAAGCCGGAATACACGTTTTTGTGACAATTAAGAAACACGTTCATCCGGGACATCGCAAATGTCAGGATGCTTTATCCTCTAAACAAAGCACTGAATCGATATCAAATTTACAAGATTTTTATGTTCTTTATGGCAAGAATATGCAAAAAGAAAAAGTTTACAAGATACACTGGCAAGATTTGCAATTTCAATGGCGTTAGATAAAAACCTCCACGTGCTTTAGTCAAATGAGGCCGCCTGCCGGGCGCATCTGTTGACTCGAAATGCTTTCATTTTTATAAGAAAGAGAGATCAGTATAAATCTTATTAACCTCAAATAATCGGTCTGTACTGTAAAATACAAATCCTTGTGTTTTCTACCTGATTCATTTAAAAACTCGGTCCATATTTTGAAATTCTAACATCAGTCTCGATATATAAGAGGTCTATATTGCAATCCGGCTTTGTTGCCATGGAAACCATACAGAGAAAAACCCTTAAGTACGGCAAAAGCGCTTGGCTAGCATCAGCTGCCTTTCCTGTACTTTGTCAGGCCTCTCACACAACATTTACGTGTTTGAAGTTTCGATAAAGTGATTTTTCATTACCCTTCAAGCATTAAGATGCAACATTGATTTTGGAAAGATGACGTCAGAAATCACGTGATTTCAGCAAGAAAGCTACTCTTTTGGAATTGCTATCACATACCAAAATGAACTACAATGTTCAAGGATTTGAAAAATATATGATAGCATTTGTCCCTCCGAATGGTAACAAATGCCTAATTTTGGGGTCTGGGCCCATGGACTACTTGTAATCTTCATTCTATACGAGCTGTCGCGAAAGAAAATCCTCGATTGGTAGCCTTCAGTGGTTTCGTAGAGCCTCTTTTGTGCTGCTCAAACGTCCAGTTGCTAGTATATTAGTTTATACACTGATAAGTTTCGTTAAATCGGTCTAACTTTGCATTAATTGATGTTTTTGTTCTCTCCAAACCCTCCGACAGCGGCCGCCATTTTGTTTGGCGCGCTTTCGCGGCTTTCCTGTCAATCAACTTAAAGGAGAACTTCACTCCAGAATGGCCATTTATTTTCTTTACGCCAATAAAACGTTTATACAAAAATATGTTATTCACCAAAATTTCAGCATCCAACGAGCGCTAAATCCCTACGAAATCTTTCTCTAAAGTAGCCCAAAATTCGACAACTGAACGCCGCCATCTTGGAGCCAGTAATGTATGCGTGACGTCAAAGAGTTCAGCCTGAAGTTTAGCGGGAAAATTTAAATACTCGAAACTCCTTGTTTCTTTGAAGTGGCTTTTGTTTGTCAAAATGCCTGTCTGAAAGGAAAGAAAAGGTGAAAGGTTTTTTGTATCTCTTGGAGATCTGTTTGAGAAACATGGAGCTGCACAAACAGGCATTTTGACAAACAAAAGCCACTACAAAGAAACAAGGAGTTTCGAGTATTTAAATTTTCCCGCTAAGCTTCAGGCTGAGCTCTTTGACGTCACGCATACATTACTAGCTCCAAGATGGCGGCGTTCAGTTGTCGAATTTTGGGCTACTTTAGAGAAAGATTTCGTAGGGATTTAGCGCTCGTTGGATGCTGAGATTTTGGTGAATAACATATTTTTGTATAAACGTTTTATTGGCGTAAAGAAAATAAATGGCCATTCTGGAGTGAACTTCTCCTTTAATTTCAACTTTCTGCACTCAATTTCATCTTTTTGCACTCAATTTCAACTTTCTGCACTGTTTGGGATTAATTGACGTGCTCTCAGCCAATGAGCTTGCTGAAATTTTTGCATGTGTATTATTAGGCCAAATATCTTATGTTATGAAACCCTCGTTATTGCTTTTTCCACTGGAAAAGCTTGAGCTCTGGAATCAAATACTTCCCTGTCAGTAAAGTAAGCTGACATGGAATGTAAGCTCTATGTAGCATATGCAAATCACAGGGTTATTTATGGCATCTATCTTGAAACAGTGAACGTGCTTTGAATACAGTCGACTCCCGATAACTCGAACCCTCGCTAACTCGAACCTCGCGCTAACTCGAACCAAAATCAATTTCCCCTGGATTTCCGTCATACATTTACTGTAATTTTACCCTCAGTAACTCGAACCCTCGATTACTCGAATCTCCCGCTAACTCGAACCAATTTTCGTTTCCCTTCAGGTCATTTTCTATATAATTTTACCCTCGATAACTCGAACCATGTCTGTCAATACGTGACAAGTCAAAGCAAATGGTGTACTGTAGTAAAAAAAACACTGAATTTATTTTGAAATAAACACCAACACGAGTCAGTGCCGCCCCCGAATGCCCCTCAAAACACGAATTGTGCTAAAAAATTGTGCCACGCAACAGACGTTTAGTTTTGTTGGTGGACTGGATACCGATTCTTTCAAATCGAACCTTAGAAAACTTTCAAGGATAATCGATAGTAAAAGATAAGTTGAGAAGTGCCAGGGCGTATTGAAAGTAAATCGCATGAACTCTGTAGTAGTAGCCCGACGTTCTCTTTGAAACCTGCAAAGTTCGCAGCACACTGTACCCGAACTTCTCCTGTTACGTTAATTATGATTCAAACAGTAATTTAGAAATGTATTCTTTCATTTTCGCTCGGCCTCTCTTTACTCTAAAATAATTTGTTTCAACTGTACATTGTATGAACAGAAAAACAGTAAACACCGTTTTTCCCTTTTTCCGGTCATTTGTTCTCAACTTCCGATAACTCGAACTCCCGATAACTCGAACCTTTTTCAATTTCCCATGAGGGTTCGAGTTATCGGGAGTCGACTGTATTTATATGTGAACATTCCTTTCAATTGACTAATATGTCTTCACCAACGTTAACGTTTGGGCAAACCCGTAATCTAAATATACTAGCAAACCAAACTTCATTAAACGAAAACGAAGATGACAGAGCTCAAACATTGCTGTATGTGATTGCATAGATAGTTGTAAGGGAAATGAGGCAAAACTAGTAAATTAACGCTAAATGACCTAACCGGTAATATCAATATCGAACGAAAAGTTAAAAAAATGTGTTACAAAGACCTTCGGATGGCAGCTGCCACTCGAGCATGACGAGCTTTGGCCTCCAAAAAAATTCTGTCCTGGAGGTCTTTTAATCTTGTACATGACTTGTCACCGCACGCCAGGAAATGTGACATGAAACTGAACCGAAGGTCTGTCTCTTTTGTCACGCAGTTTCTACATTCGCGGTTTCGGAAAAGGCGCCTTGTGGTAGTAAAGTATTCAGTTCGTATTCTCATGGAATTTTCGTTGCTTAAGTGACAATATAGGTGTTTATGAGACCTGCAAACGATGATTATTTTTTTCACAAGATCTTCCAGGCAACACTGTCATGTTTGAGCTGGCGTTTTTCTATCACTACTACAATGGCGCGACTAGAAGCACGTCACTGATTTTCCATAACAAAGCCGCACGTATAAATCGATTCTGGTAAGTTACATCTGTATATACATGCATGTGAGCGAAGAAAACTGAAATCAGTAGTAGCTAGATCAATAGTAATTTATACATGCGGAAACAGGAGGAACAAATGTAGAGCGGTACTTTCATGGATTCGCCTGTAATTTATTTCTTGTATCGAGGAGTATTGATGCGCACCTTCATTGCATTTTCTTGGTATTATGTCCCTCGCTGTATTGCAAGTATAACAGAGGGCGAACCCCGAATGCGACGCCTACGAATATGCAATCGTTTTGTCTCATGAAAATAAGACATTCGGCATTTTCGTCTTTGATCAATGTAACCAGTTACATTAATTCTGGCGGGAAATACGAGGTTGCGCAAACTTCGCGGCTTCGCTGTTCATCCACGATGTTATGGAAGCAGAAAACCGCATTGGTAAGTTTTTTTTTAGAAAATTTATAAGTTATACGTTTTAATTTTGCTTTTCTTAATAAAAATGTTTGTGGAATATCAACCTCAATTTGCATAGTCAATTTTATTTTGGCTGCCTAACGCTAAGCGCAATAATATAGACTTTGGCCTGTGCTAAACGCGCGCTAATTATATTTTGCTCTACTGGGGGTAGTCAGTTCTTTATTGAGCTGTTGTTATCTGTGGGCAGAATATTAACCTCGCGCTAAATTAGTCTGTCTTACCTGGGTAGTCAGTTCTTTATTGAACTGTTGTTATCTGTGGGCAGAATATTAATCTCGCCCTTAATTATTCTGTCTTACCTGGGTAGTCAGTTCTTTAATGAACTGTTGTTATCTGTAGGCAGAATATTAATCTCGTGCTAAATTAGTCTGTCTTACCTGGGTAGTCAGTTCTTTATTGAACTGTTGTTATCTGTGGGCAGAATATTAACCTCGCGCTAAATTATTCTGTCTTACCTGGGTAGTCAGTTCTTTATTGAACTGTTGTTATCTGTGGGCAGAATATTAATCTCGCGCTTAATTATTCTGTCTTACCTGGGTAGTCAGTTCTTTATTGAACTGTTGTTATCTGTCGGCAGAATATTAATCTCGCGCTAAATTATTCTGTCCTACTTGGGTAGTCAGTTCTTCACTGAACTGTTGTTATCTGTGGGCAGAATATTAATCTCGCACTAAATCATTTTGTCTTACTTGGGTAGTCAGTTCTTTACTGAACTGTTGTTATCTGTGGACAGAATGTTAACCTTACGCTAACTTTTTGCCGTTTTACTTGGGTAGTCAGTTCTTTACTGAACTGTTGTTATCTGTGGACAGAATTAACCCCGCACTTTTTTTTTCGCTTTCATGGGCAGAATCTCGCGCTTTGGTGTTTGCTGTTTTCCTTGGATAATCTCTCTTGGTCCTCTTGATCATATTTAAAAGAGGAAAATTGACCTCGTGCACCAACTAATATCTGTTTCTTTCTTCTCTCTCCAGGGAAGCCGTGAATGATATATCTGACACCTTACTGTACGTTGCGAACTGTGTTCTTATGTTACTGATCTTACAGCGGATTCAGGTTGAGTGTTTAACGGTCTCAGTTGTCGCGTTCGTTGTAACGGTTGAATTGATTGCGTTGCGAGGCAAAATGACAGACGTTGCTTGGCAGGAATGACGACCAGGAGGGAGCGGTAAACTTAGGCCTGGGCACCAGTGGGCGAATAAGGGCAAAAAAATCGGAGGTGTCCGGCAATCGTGACGTCACGAGTATGCTGTCCCGGGAAGTTCAAACTCCTGTAAACAAGTGGTTTCACCAGCGGTGTTTTGAGCGATTGTAATCATACAGATCATAACAAAAATCACGAAAGGATCGAAGGCATGCTGAATCTTACATAAGACAAAGCCTTTAAAGTTCAGATTTGGCTAAAATACAAAAGCATCAAGGAATTAAAACAAAAAATTCGTGAATGATCGATAGAAATCGTGCCCAAAATGTCACGATGTTGCGCCATTTCAAGGCCGATATCTTTGAAACCCAAAGATGTTCACCACGGAGAGAACGATATGAGGTGGAGAAAATATAAGACTTTAAATGCCCCAAAACATAAAATCGTTAAATGGCTTTCTTAAAATGATCAGTGACTTTAATCACAGCTCACTGGGCGTAAATTGTGCACATTGCGTGATTGCCGCGAAAAAGCAACTGAAGAAATGGGCACAAAAATGATGAAAGCGCTTCTAACGCAAACCCATAAACCAAAATAATGCTTGTTAAGTTTACATTTGCTGCTGTGATTTGCTCAGTATTTCTTAACAATCCTTACAACAATCTAAAAAATAGTATATACTTTACTCGGCGAGGAAATTATTGGAGGCTGACGCGAGCTTACCTCGAAAAAAAAAATTATGATTTACAAAAAGACATCGATCGACTGTATAGTGAGACAATTGTTGGTGTTTCACAAGATCAGGACGAACCTAAAAGATCAATATATTGACCTGGCAAGTGATTTAACCAATAAAACTTTTATATAAGATATGGTATACATGTAGGAGATCGATAAACCACCATTATTACCCGTGTAGCATAGCCGTATAGTTAACGGCGAAATTGCTTCTGGAGCCAATTGTTCTCAAGTAGCTCCAGAAACAGAAGCACCATTTGCAATTCTTAAAAGCTTTTGACATATGAACATATGGTTTTTGAGCAAAATTTGTCCCGTTTATTTAAATTTGTTCTCACGCTGTTTCCTCGGGCGTCCGCATCGTTCGGGTCATCTTGGCAGCAAACTAAACTTCAACCATGACAAGTCTGATACGGACATATTGAAGGCCTGCCCCAAATAATTAAACAAGATTTAGGTAAACCTTGGTTTAACTTAAATTTGTTCAATTGTTCCAGCCACCATAATGTATTTGCATATTTTATAGTAAATCCATTTAGAAGGTGCATAGTAGCAGATTAGCTGCTTATCAAAACATTTACATGTAAACACATCTATATTGGTCAAGCCACAGCCATATTTGAGACTTTTGGCCCCAAAAGTTGACTCACTTTTTAACTCTTTTCATTCCTTGGCAATCAACAATTCTTGTAATGCAGATATATCATGCCCAGGGCCTTTCCTGCATACTACAATGAAAATGTGCATGTCCTCATCATTTTTTGTGCACATTTTCTTTATACCCATTGATATACCCATTTAATAATAATAAAAACTTTATTGACAACATCTGTGATAATTCTCTGTGATGTAAAATAATAATAATTATAACTATAATAATAATAATAATAACAGAAATTGACCAGGCATATATATATTTTTTTAATTTTAGGCATATAAAAATCTTTGTTCTCAGCCAACCTTGTATTATGCGTAAGCACCCACAAACATAATAATTAAATAATTTTTTCCTTGAAGGGAAAACAAGCCCAGGGAGGAAAATGGCAGAAACTTTGCAAACTCAGAAAAAGAGACAAAAATATTGCAGTGCAACTGAAAATAGTAATTTTTAATACAGAAAGGTTTTACAAGCAAGGGCCACTTTTCTACAGAAGAAAGGCAAAGTTAAAAAGTGTTGCAAATTTTGTTACATTTTTTTTCATTAGAAAAATGCAATAATCCATGAATTTCACAGATAGTAATAATATATTCAAATGTTCAACAACAGATCTTGGAAGGGAGTGATCCCCTGGAAGATGTCTTTAGATTGTTTGAGCAGCCATCAGTTACAGAACAAATGGGAGAAATTATCTTGGTCAGGTTGCTATACCTGTGATCTAGCCTTGAATTTGTAAACCCAGAAACTTCACTCCATAATACATAATTGACAAACATATCAAATATGTAAAATCAAATTATCTGAACTTTTCCAGTACATTGTTGATGTACCAGATGATGATGATGATGTTGAGGCTGATAAGAAACGTATCAGGGAAAGGTGCTTGCCAGTTGATTCTCCCTTGCTTTTTATCTGTGATATAAGCACATTATGGGAATGTTCCCCAAGAATATCTTGTCCTGTAGGAGGAGGAGAAGAAGGTTAATATAGTTGAAGGTCTCACAATGTAAATTAATGCAATGTAAATTTGTCCTAATACAATGCAATGTAAACTTTATTTAAACACGGAGGAAAATCATCAGTTAATTAAGCTTAGGTAAAAAAAAACCTAGCCTTAGTCTTCTTGGATGTCTCTAGTGTTGTAAACCAGATGAAGGAAATATTATTCAGATGATAATGATGAATAAACAAACACAAATATTCAATTTCTAATGAAATTCAGCATGGGATATTTTTGGGGTAAATTTTTGGTCCAGGGATTTTTTGGGGGTTTTGTTGGAAGCCCTAGGGATTTTTGGGGGTCTTGATTTTTGCTCCCATTCGATCATCCCCGTCACTTGAAATCCTGAGTACCCCCCCCTCCCCTGGGCTAATTACAAACTGCTTTACATGATTGCCGTGTGGGAATCCAATATACCCGGAGTGATCAATCGATGACAATCGATCATCAGAAATCCAATCGATCAATCAATACCAATCGATGTCAGTTAGTTAATTGTTATCGACTGCTATCGACCAATCGATGACCAATCAATAATCACAAGCTTGAGTCCTCAAAATAATGTCATCGATTGCTATCGATTGCCATCGATTATCATTGGCTATCTTTTGCTGTCAAGCAGATTGTTTTCGATGAATTATCTATCCGGCCTGCAATACGACCCATGTTAGTTCTGCACATGGTCGTATTTTATTGTCTGGGTCTATTGCTATGGCTTTTGCAGGGGAAAAATGTCTCGAACTATTTTGACCATTAACCAGGTTGTAGTAAAAGGGTATAATGAATGCCCTTTTGCCGTTAAAATTGGCGAGCGATTCGTTGCTCAGAAGGAGAGGATCGCAGTCAACTTGGTCACCTCCAAAAATTTCCATAGGGAGTTAGTAGCACCGCTCTCTTTGAGAAACAAAACTTTTGTGTAAGTTGCATAATTTTTCCCGAGATTATTCCAGCATCCTTGTTTGTTATATTCCCCGGATATCAGGCTGATATTTGGTATTTATTCAGTGTATCTGTTTATTTTGGTAGCATTCTAACAGGAAGCTAAGGCCAGTTAATGATGCTAAGGCTCAGAGTAGCATAAATTGCGTTCTTAATTTCGTCTAGCAGCTGGTGATCCCTGCCCTGCAATTGTAACAACTGTTACAATGTAATTATGTACTAATTACATATGTCACCATATTTCTTCTCTCAAAGCATTTCTTTTTTGACCTCCCCATCCTTGCCCATAAATATGAAAATCAATGACAATCGATGGCAATTGATGACAATCGATGATAATCAATGACAATCAATGGCAATTAAAAAACACAAATTTTTTGGTCATCGATTTCCGATATCAATCGATTAATAGTTATCTATTGATATCTATTGCCATTGATTGTTATCGATTATCGGTTTCATTGATTGGTCATGCCAGGAATATATTCAGCTACATTCTCAATAATTTGCTAAACTTATTAACAGATACAGCATTTTTTAGGCATTTGGGCAAGTTATTCCATAACATAGCCCCACTGTAAGAGCTTCATTTCAAATAATTGGTGCTTGGTTTGGGTAGAGTCAGTTTTCCCTCAGAGTCTCTCAAGTTATAAACAGAGTGATGCTGAGAGAAAAGACTTTGAAGATAGTCTGGGGCAATTCCATTCATGGTTTTAAACATCATCAACGCTTTCTGTTTCTTTCGTTGAAGAAATAGCCTCTCCCAGTTGTAGGTGGACAGGAGGTAGTTTGGGCTCGTACCAAAGGGTGATTTCTTAATAACTCTGGCCACACAATTCTGCAATTTTCGGAGCTTATCACACAGGTAACCACTCAGACAGTCCCAGGCTCATGAAGCTCTGAACAAACAGACTGAGAATGAAGAAATTAATTTATCCACACGACTGACTGACTACAAGAGGGTTTAATTGAGTAGGAAAATGAAGTCATTATATATTTATGTTTGTATCAATAACTGAACAGATGCAATCTGCACCAAAGGCAAACTGAATGAGCGGAAGAATGAACTGCCAGGCCGGTTCATAAGCACCTGAATGCCTGAGCAGACAAGCTGGACAAACAAGAGAACTGAAAATTCAGAAAGTCATCTATGCAAATGACTGAATATATATTAAACAATAGCCTCCACTTGGTGCAAAAATATGCATGGCTATTTGTCCGTGGACATTATCTGTTCTGAGAAACAAACACTTTTCCGAGATATGAGCTCGAGGAAAACTATGAGCTTCTCGGAACAGATAATGTCCAAGGACAAATATCCGTGCTTATTTTTGAAGCCAAATGAAGGTTATTTTGTTTATTATCCTTCAAATATTTTTACACAAGGGCCGCATTTTGGGAGACCTTTTCTCAAAGCTTTGAAACGTCAGAGTAATTCTGTCAGCGCTTAAAATATTGTAAGTCTATTCAAAATGTTCAGTTCGTTAGTCCAGATGAAAACTAAACATGTGAACGTAAATCACAAAATTCGAAAACTGGGGAATATCACTTGGGGAATATCACCTGATGTTCCCCAGTTTTGGGTGCATCACGTGATGTGTTTCGACCAATTGCGTGTGCAAAAAAAATATTTGATGGATTATAAAGTGTTTTATTTAGTAACCATATGATATTTTAGCATTCAGGTGAATTTATTTTGCTATAATAAAAAAATTAAAATTTCAAACACAATCCTTAACTGAGGTTTAATGTGATATTTCCACACGTAGCAGCAATCCAACCCAAGCTGGTTTTAACCCAGGGCCATATAATGGGACCCTGCCAGTAATAAAATTTCAGAAAATTATATTTACATGTACTGAAGCAGTTACTAAAATGATGTTAATGATAGAGTTATTTATCAATCACAAGGAATTTGCAAACTTCGCACAACAGTCTAAATAAGTAATTCAGAGGCTTATTAAAAACTGTGAATAATTCCAAGTAAACATGAAGAGCCTGTGACCCCCTTATTTAATCATATATGTGATAATATTATTGTTTTTTGTCAGTTGCCACAACACAACAGTTTGAGCAGAAGTTCAAGACTATCAAAGATCGGCCTTCAAATGGACTGATCATTTTTACTGTTGATTCTACGGAGCTATCTTTAAGTACAATGTTTTCTTGTGTGTATAACCTTTTCTGAAGCCAAGTTTCACATTCTTTCACGTTACCGATCACAGAAAAAAAGGAATTTTGCCGTGCGAATAACTAGGATTTACCCCCAGAATTTTCACTAGCAGGGCTTCGACCGAAATACTTTGAAACGCAGTTTTGCATTATTTAACGGAAGAAATTAATATCCACTTACCTCTAATGAGAGAACGAAAACAGCTACATGTGTTGACCGAAACACAGCACCATTTGAAGCTGGAAAGAGTAGAAAAACAGTTTGAACCAGTTTTATCGTACATTCGCTTCGCCGCCATTTTCGAAAATTTTTTGCGTTTCCACGCTTCGATGGTCGTGACGTCACGATTGCCCAAGATTACCGCTCCCTCCTGATGACGACCTTCTGTCTGGGAAAAAAGCATTTTGTGCTTTTCCCAGGCAGAATGTTGGCATCCCGCCTAGCAACGTCTGTCATTTTGCCTCGCAACGCGACAACTGTGGCCGTTAAACACTCAACCTGAATCCGCTGTAATTACCTTAGCGGAGATTCTATTCACCTCCGAGCAAAGTAAGATGACTTCTACGAGTAACTTCGGTTAAAAGAGCGGGTTTTGGTCCATAAAAGAAGCCACTGTACTTTAATGTGTTGTCAACTGTACCAGGTCAGAACAATACTAGGTTTAGCGATACGTAGCGATGTTTATTTAAAATGTTTTAAGCGTTTCCTTCAACAAAACGATTGATAAAATGTGGACAAAATATTTTGTTTACCTTCGCCGCGTACACGTACGCAAAATTAAAACGTTTAAGTCTGAATTTTTTCCAAATATACACCGTCCAACTAAGAAAATTAAGTACATTTCTCACCCGTATCTCTGTTTTAAAGCCAGTAAATCCTTGCAGTTGTTTTGGTCGTGCTATAAACGATTTTGGCAAGTAGTTTTCAGCTCGGCCATATAAAGTCACGCTGGAGACTAAAATATTTAGGTTTGCACCGAAGATCAACTTCAATTGTGAATTGCTGTGGTTTTTCAATCCTCTTCCGCTGACTCTCCTCCAGTCAACTAGCTTAGCAGCCGTATTAAACTTCGGTCAAATCCAGTTCGCGTATTCTTGACATTCGCGGTCGTTCGTAGCATCTTGTCAACATAATTCAATGGACAGTTTTTGCAGCACGTTTCATGACTTCACGGACGTTTCCCAGGCTATAGTGACCGGCACAGGTTGTATTCACGAGTAAATTAAAGACTTGTGTTCTTCAGTAGTGAAAATAAAGTAAAGAATTCCGCTTGAAATCGTCCAAACCCATTCAACAAACGAAGCACGTTGTAAATTTATTTCGGTCGATCGCCTGTGTAGTGTTGTCATGTGACTTTTCCCGCGCTGTCGTCTTTTCATGTGCGCAGTGTTCAGTCCTTTGAATTGCTTTCTTTCACGGTAAATTTTAGGCCGGCTATTCAACTGGTTTGGTATATACTAATATACTAAAACAATTATTCACCTCAGTGTCGGTGAAAAGCGGCGGATATTTACCTCGCCGCTTCGCGGCTCGGTAAATATCCACCGCTATTCACCGACACTGAGGTGAATAATTGTTAACTATTCTTATATTTCGCTTTTCGCCTCTTAAAAGAGGCATTACAAGAGGTTAAAGCAACGCAGCCCAGAATCTTGGTGAAACAGGAATTTCTTAACGTGGGCAAGCCAGACGATTACTGCAATAAATGCTAAAGATGACAGCGGCATGATTGGGGGTTCCGCATTTGCCAGTGACATCTAAATAGAGGTGCTCAATGGGGTTAATTGTCAGCCGTCAACTGACTGGCTCTCAGAATAGCTTTTAACTGGTGAACCAGTTTCCATGCTTTCAAATATACTGACCGTTATGGTCTTTCCATTTGAAAGTATTTTCATTAATTTATTGCATTAAAAAATAATTATTAGAAGTCTTGATAAAATTTCACTTCATTTCATTACTGAAAGACCAAAATAACACACAAAACACAAAATGTAAAAATGTAAAAAAAAAAAGAAGAAAATTTAATATTGACTTCAATTTATGGATAACTGCAACTCATTGGATAACCGTCACCTTTTTAAATCGGCAAAGTTTAACCGTCAAGCGAGATTGAGACCCGTGACGTATTATTATTATTAGGAAATACGTATTACCATTTGGGTACTGGAGTGCTGATTAATTTTTCAGTTTCAAATAAATCATAGTTAATATAGAGGGAAATGGTTATGAAGCCTGGAAAAGTTCTTTTTTGTAGGTTTTTGTTCCCTATTTTGGGGGTTGACCGTGCACAAAACCTGACATAATTCAATAGGTGGTTACGGGTGTTCATGCAACTAACCAGTAGAAACACTGCGATTACGTGCATGATTCATGCATAGTAGCTCATAGTGTATGAGCGCAAAACAGAAGATGTGCACGGTCATGGGCCTTCAAACCTCAATCGTGGCCTCTTTGTTTGCTCCTTTGATGTTTGCCGGGCTTCCTAACCATTTCCCTCTATTAACTATGAATAAATTTATCACTGCTACCAGCTAACAAATATGCGCTTGTGCACCAGCTGCCATGTACTTCTTGCTGGATTTCGAACCTCGGCGGCTTTGACAGGCTGTCGTGTTTTAACATTCTACAGGCATAATGGTTGAGAACTTGAATCGTACGGGCTTTCACTTATTCGCCGCATAAAGTATGGAAAAAGTACTTTTTACTGCGTCTTCTGATAGTATTGTCTTCGTATAATTTAAAATAAAATTTTGTCGTCAACACCAAAAATTTCTCACCTCGCTAAATGGCAGAATCTTTTATGTGAGCTTCTATAAACCCCACTAGACCTACTCTCTTTATATTTGTCGCTCATAAGGTGCAACCCTTTTCTAAAATGAAAAATAGATCAAAACAACTGCAGCAACTTCCTATCCTTGGGCTTCCCTAGTTGTAAGTGTCTTGTCTTTCATTTTACATTTTAGAATGAGATCCTGGAGGAAGTTTGTAAACACAATCCACAGGCACGCTCAGCAAAAAGACGAGAGATATGGGGAGCACCCGCGCGCGCCGAAGGCGTGCCCGGGCGGAGACAATGCTTTGGGATTTTTGGAAAACCCACCGAGCTGAAAAAAAAGGTTGTGATGTCCATTTGTCCGTACATACGCCGCTTTAATTTACTTCTCCTTGGTTAACGTCCGCTTACATCTGATATTGGACATTCATGATATGTTCAATTGACGGCTGTCAAGACAAGGTACCTGCTGACCAGTTTCACGTGACCATGTCACGAGATCAGGTGCAGAACTCTTGGAGGTCACGTGCTTTTTTAAGTTGACCGCTGACTATGTGATGGTTTTCCTTTGGATCGCGGGCACAAGCCCTAATTTCTTCCTGTCTAGGGTCAGGATTTTGTCAGCGGAATTTCTGCAGTAGGGGTTAACGATTTATTTCGGCTATGGAATATTTATTAAGTAGATGCGTTATGAAAGCATTTTTAATGAAGGTACTTTCAAAAATTATTAAGAATAATCAAAAATGTATATATGGAGCTCCACTCTTATTTTAGGCTTGGCGGAATGCTAGAGTCCAGTTTTAGCTTTGATTTTGCTGTTGATTTGAATGCTACAGTCGGGGGATCGCGGACAAGTGCCAGTTTTGACAAATCTTCGTTGAAGCACACGAAGAGTTTCCGAATTATTTCATTCAATCAAAAACTAGCACGAGCGCTCACGAGTACTCCGTAAGCAATCGCGTGAATTAATACGTCATGTCGCTTAGAAACTTCTGGGACGAAAACAACGGGCTCAGTCACTTCTCGGAGAAGTGATCTCGCCATCAACTGGCACTTGTTCGCCCAGCTGTCTTAGGGCCAATTCGCACTAGCGGACAAATTTTGGGCCGATTCGCTGTAGCGGACAAATTTTAAATGTCATAACATTTAAAAGGGCCAATTCGCACTAGCGGACAAATTTTGTAGCAATTGGTAGATTTCATCACTTGTGTGTCACTTGTTACAGAAAACAAGTGCGAATACGTTTTTTGAGACCTAGAATTTGTCAAACAATTCAGGAAAACAAAGAAGCAGTTGTCTTATGATTGGTCCGCGTTGCACGCGTGATACATTTTGTCAAACAATCGCAAAAACAAGTGCGAACGACTTGTTGGACGAGTGCAAATTTTGTCAAAACGGACAAATCTTCAAAGGGGCCGATGTCCTGCCTCAAGGCAGGACAAGTCATGACAAGTCGCATTCCAACGCCCCTCATAATACCAGATAACAATACGTTGTTGATTGGCTATTGTGTTTGGTCTGGATTGTACTAAAAAACAACAGGCAAAATTTTTCCGCGATAGGCGGCAAAACATGTTTGTGTGCCGAGGTGAGGTCGTGGAAGGATGGTGAGGTCGTGGAAGGATGGTAATACCGGGGTTGGAACAAATGAATGCGGAGGGAACCAGTTTGTGCCGATAAATGGAGGGGAAAAGAAATAGTTTACTTGCCACATTTTCCCTGCAGGTCAGCACAAAAACATCACTTCACGCACACTTCAAATGCAAATCGTTTTAAAATATTTCACCACGTGGACCCGCCTGATTATTTGATATTTGCACAAGACGACCGTGCCGAGAAATGTACCAGGATGCCAGTAGCACGTGCAGAGCTATTGTAATAATAATTACACCTTTTGTTTTCTTCAAAATGTCTCTGACTTGTCGCGACAATTTTGTTTTTGTCAAAAATGTTATGACATTTAAAACTTGTCCGCTAGTGCGAATCGGCCCAAAAACAAAATTGTCGCGACAAGTCAGAGACATTTTGAAGAAAACAAAAGGTGTAATTATTATTACAATAGCTCTGCACGTGCTTCTGGCATCCTGGTACATTTCTCGGCACGGTCGTCTTGTGCAAATATCAAATCAACCTCGTTCCCAGGGTCTCTCTCTCCCCGCCCCCAAGAGCGAGAGAAGAGAGACCCTGGTTGCGGCTGGTCACGTGATCTGGGTGACAAACCAAAACCGCAGGGAGGGCTGTTCCTCAACAAAATTTTGTCCACCGTACAAAATTTTCGGCGTTTGCACTTTATTGCACTGCGACATGACCGTAATGCAACATACCGGAGCCACGTGAAAAAAGTGTTTATTTTGGTGGCAACACTTTACGCTCTCCTGTAGGCTTAGTATTGACAAAAGCAGTCTAAGCCGCCCTTCCTTCAACGAATTTTTTGTCACCACCCAAATTCTGGGTGGCACCTGGCCAGCTGCAACCAGGGTCTCTCTTCTCTCTCTCGAGAGACCCTGGGAACGAGGTTGATATCAAATAATCAGGCAGGTCCACGTGGTGAAAAATTTTAAAACGATTTGCATTTGGAGTGCGCGTGTAGTGATGTTTTTGTGCTGACCTGCGGGGAAAATGTGCCAAGTAAACTATTTCTTTTCCCCTCCATTTACTGGCACAAACTGGTTCCCTCCGCATTCATTTGCTCCAACCCCGGTATTACCATCCTTCCACGACCTCACCTCGGCACACAAACATGTTTTGCCGCCTATCGCGGAAAAATTTCGCGTGTTGTTTTTTAGTACAATCCAGACCAAACACAATAGCCAATCAACAACGTATTGTTATCTGGCATTACGAGGGGCGTTGGAATGCGACTTGTCATGAGTTGTCCTGCCTTGAGGCAGGACATCGGCCCCTTTGAAGATTTGTCCGTTTTGACAAAATTTGCCCTTGTCCAACAAGTCGTTCGCACTTGTTTTTGCGATTGTTTGACAAAATGTATTGCGCGTGCAACGCGGACCAATCAAAAGACAACTGCAGGAGGGAGCGGTAAACTTAGGCCTGGGCACCAGTGGGCGAATAAGGGCAAAAAAATCGGAGGTGTCCGGCAATCGTGACGTCACGAGTATGCTGTCCCGGGAAGTTTAAACTCGTGTAAACAAGTGGTTTCCCCAGGAGTGTTTCAAGAGATTGTAATCGTACAGATTATACCAAAAATCATGAAAGGATCAAAGGTATGCTGAATCTTATATAAGATGAAGCGTTTTAAGTTCAAATTTGGCTAAAAGAAAAAAGCATCAAGGAATTAAAACAAAAAATGTCGTGAACGATCGATAGGAATCGTGCTCAAAATGTTACGATGTTGCGCCATTTCAAGGCCGATATCTTTGAAACCCAAAGATGTCCACCACGGAGAAAACGATATGAGGTGGAAAAAATATAAAACTTTAAATGCCCTAAAACAAAAAATCGTTAATTCGCTTTCTTAAAATGATCAGTGACTTTAATCACAGCTCACTGGGGGTAAATTGCGCACATTGCGTGATAGCCGCGAAAAAGCAAATGAAGAAATAGGCACAGAAATGAAGGGGTGGTGAATGGTCCTTCCAAAAATGCGCGTCTCGCAAAAATTAAGCCAAATTCCAGGGGTCTCGTCGTCTCGTATTTTTATGGAGGGCCTTCTCGGAGTCTCGATTTCTTTTTCAATGCTAAGGAAGTCTCGGGATCGCAGAAAATGTATCAGTCTCGCCGTCTCGCGAAGTCTCGCATTTACCATTCGGCACCCCTAAATGATGAAAGTGCTTCTGATGCAAACCCATTAGCAAAAAAAGCTCTTGTTAAGTTTACATTTGCTGTTGTGATTTGCTCAGCATTTCCTAAAAATCCTTAAAACAATCTAAAAAATATTAAATCCACTGTACTCGGCGAGGAAATTATTGAAGGCTGACGCGAGCTTCCCTCGAGAAAATAATATACATATAAATTTACGATTTACAAAAAGACATCAATCGACTTTGTAGAGAGACGTTGGTTGGTGTTTCCACAAGATAAGGAAGGATCCAAGAGATCAATATATTGACCTGGTAAGCGATTTAACCCACAAAACTTTTATTTAAGATATATAGTAAGCATGGAGGAGATCGATAAGCAACCATACCCGTTTAAGGTGGTGTAGCCGTACATTTAACGGCGAAATTGCTTCTGGAGCCAACTGTTCTCAAGTAGCTTCAGGAAAAGAAGCACCATTTACATTTCTAAGAGGCTATATTGACATATGGACGTGGTTTTTGTCGTATTTGTTTAAAATTGTTGTCAACGTGTTTCCTCGGGCGTCCGCATCATTCAGGTCACTCGGCTTGCAGCAAACTTCAAATGACTAAAACGATAAGGCTGGCGCAAAATAATTAAACAAGGTTTAGGCAAATATGGGTTTAACTTCAATTTGTTCGATTGTTCCGGCCAACCTCCATGTATTTGCATATTGTGCAGCAAACCCATTTAGAAGGTGCACAGTAGCAGAATTACAGAAAACAGAATTTTGTTTGGACTTTGACTCGCTTTTAAACTTTTTTTCATTCTTTGGCAATCAACAATTCTTGTAATGCAGTTTTATTATGCTCAGCGCCTTTCCCGCACACTGCAATGGAAATGTGCATGTTTTCATCTTTTTTGTGCAGACTTTGTTTATACCCATTGATATGTTATTCCCCAGGCATTACTGCAATGCAAACTAATTCAAAGAAGGAAGACCGTAAACAAAAAGGAAGGCAAATTGGTCAACCAACTAAAAAAACTACAACATCCACATAACAATGATGCTAAGGTTAGTGGGGTACAATTAAATTTAGTATCCTAATTATCACTGTTTATATAGTTTTATACTCAAACAAACCCCATAAATCCCAGGTGTGACCCATGGAGTGGGGGTAGGTGGTCTTTCTACCATGCCCCCACCCAATAATAATAATAATAATGATAATAATAATAATAATAATAATAATAATAATAATAGTAATAATAATAATAATAATAATAATAATAATAATAATAGTAATGATAATAATAATAATAATGATAATAATAATAAATAATAAATAATAATAATAATAATAATAATAATAATATTAAGTTTAGTCTGCATACGAGCCTAATGGCCCATCAGGCTGGAGCTTATCCCGGTTTCCCTGGCATGAAGTGACTAGGAGTATTTCTACTCCCCCCTGGATGGGATGCTAGTCAATCGCAGGGTTACCCCCAGCAGTAAATTCGCCGGTACCCATTAATGCACCTGGGTGGAGAGAGGCACTACGTGTCTTGCCCAAGAACACAACGCAATAATAAATAATAATAATTATACACTGTAATAATGAAACACACACACACAAACAGAAATTGGCCAGGCATAATTTTTTGTTTTTAATTTTAGGCATATAAAAATCTTTGTTCTCAGCCAACCCTTTTCCCTCATTGAAAATCTTGTATCTGTCTCGAGCCCTTAATTGTCCTTGTATGTTTTATTGGTAAGCAACCACAAACACAATAATTAGATAACTTCTTTCATTGAAGGGAAAGCAAGCCCAGGGAAGAAAATGGCAAACGCTTCGAAAACTCAGGAAAAGAGACAGAAGCATTGCAGTGCATCTGAAAAGAGTAATTTTTAATGCAGAAAGGTTTTCAAAGCAAGAGCCACTTTTCTACAGAGGAAAGGCAAAGGTTAAAACTGCTGCAAATTTTGTTACATTTTTTATTAGAAAATGCAATAAAACATGAATTTCATAGATAGTAATAATATATTTTACACTGTAATGTTCAACAACAGATCTTGGAAGGGAGTGATCCCCTGGAAGATGTCTATAGACTGTTTGAGGAACCATCTGCTACAGAACAGCATAAAAAAAGAGAGAAATTATCTTGCTCAGGTAGGTATACCTGTGATCTACCTTTCAAAAATTCAAAAATTTTCTCCATATATTTTCATACATACTTTCAAGACATAATATATCATTGACAAACATATCAAATTATCTGAACTTTTCCAGTGAGCATTGTTGATGTACCAGATGATGATGTTGAGGCTGACAAGAAACGTATCAGGGAAAGGTGCTTGCCAGTGGATTCTCCCTGGCTTTTCATCAGTGATGAAAACTCATTATGGGAACGTCCCCCAAGAATGTCTTGTCCTGTTGGAGGAGCAGAAGAAGGTTAGAATTATTGCACAATACAGTCAAAGGTCTCATGGTGTAAATAACGCAATGCAAATTTGTCCCAAAATTTGTCAAAACATTAATTTAACACATTTAATTAAGGTGAAAACATTAGTTTTTGGTCTGTTATCTTATTTATTGAAGGAAGTGTACAATGTGCAATAGAAGGATGCACAAACATTTGTGGGACTAATTCAAAAACATTAAGGACCCTGCAAGGGATGTATGAAGTCGACACTGCATTTTCTGTTATGAGCAATAATGACATGGAGAAGTTAAAGGTGTGCAACATTCATTACAACAGAGATCACTGCCACCATCAACAACAGCAGCGGAATGGAAATATGTGCATTACAGAATGTTCTTGTATAGTATGCCATGAAAAAGTACAAGCAACCAAATCTCTTCTATGTCCCAAGCATGTCCTTCAGGTCAACAATGGGGAGCCCTTCCTTTGTGCTGTATCATGCACATTTTTCTCTGAGTATATATCTGAGAGTGCCAAAATTAATGACAATGAAGATTTTTATCATCAAATGGAATGTAATACAACAGTGTCATCACAGATATCATCACACCTGTGTACCAAATGCAGAGACCCATTTCTTGAAATGGCCAAAATGAAAATGAACAGTCACAAAAAAAAACTGAAAAAAATTGTGAATAGTATAGACTTCACAAAAGCATACTCTGAGAAGGTCCGAATAAAGAAAACAAGACAGCGCTTACAAAAGAACATGTATACAGAAAACTACACTATATCAACGAAGGATCAAGACCTACAAGAGAGTTAAAGGCCCATCAGTTTCAAGTGAAGGATGTCCTTATTTTAATCCTAGAGGAAGTGAAATCAAAGGATGACATGTTTGTGGGAATCGTGAAACAATCATCACTGATGCTTTCGAAAAATGTCCTTCTGAATGGCATAGTGACCAACAACAAGAAATTAATCGTAAATTTCTTGAAAGACTCAGTACTTGTGAAATTTGATGTCCTTGGAAGGACTGAAAACAAATTTCCTCATTAAACCTCAACACAGGATGTCACTTCAATCTTTAACAAGAGAAATTCTTGCTGCTTTCCAAGAACTGCAAAATATTCCTGTTTGTCTTGGCATTTTTGAAGATCACTGGGTATCAACCTGCCAGCATTACAACCTAAAGAACATGTACAAGGGTAATAAGACCATGTTTCACATAGACCATGCCCATATCCTTGAATACCCCAAACGAGTTAATGCTATCATTCAACAAACAATACGGAGTACTGCAAGTAATGGCGGTGAATGTCTAACCGTCCTGCCTAAATCTGGAAAAGATGTGTGTCAACTGCGGTGTGAACCCTGCAAGCGACTTCTATATAACTCTATTCGTAAACTGCCTCGCACTTTTGTGAAACCCAACTTGGACACTGAGAAAACATCTCCACATTCATTTACACCACTGACTTCGCTTGGAGATGAAGAACTCCTTAGAAGATGTCAAAGAATGGGACAGTACATTGAAAAACTAAAAAAGACACACAATAGACTTTTAAAGATGTATGAAAACGAGACAAAGAGGGAAAACCTGATGAAAATGCCAGAAAATGTACTCCTAACATCAGGAAAACTGGGCTCTTTGATTGAGCTAGCTCTGTCAAAAAACCTGCTGAATGAGAATTCCGTGTTGTATGCACTATTGTGTGACACTGTCACCTCCCTGATAAAAGCAGAAGTTGAAAGCAAAAAATCTGGTGAACTTGGAAAGAAAAATCGCCCACAGGGAATGCGCTTTCATCCTGTCGTATTAAAGTGGTGTGCCGAGCTGGCTGGAAAATGTGGTCAAGGGGGTTACAACTTGATAAGAGAGATAATACCAATCCCATCTCTGACAACTGTGAACAGGTAGGCTTTGAAGATCTATATATCCCTGAAAGTATCGTGGAAGTGATCCACCCTGAGGAGAAAGAACCAAAACAGATTATCACAGATGAAACATTACAACAGAACATTGGGAACGAGTGGTCATCTGATGATGAATCCACTTCCAGTGAATCTGATAGTGAACTGAGCAATGTATCATGCAAGCCAGTGGCTAAAACCATCTTACAATTCTTCTGGTCCTCTGTTGAGGGAGATTTTACATGGCCAGTTGCAAGCTTTCCAGTTAACAACTTGAATGCGAAAACAATTGGGCATTGTGTATGGAACACAATTCGAATTCTCAGTGAACTGCAGTTTAGCAAAGATGGAGGAAAGAAACTTCAAGTCTTATATGGAGTGTGCGATGGAGCCACACACAGTTCAGCATTTTTCAATAAAAATGGTTACATTAACTGGATGACTGAAAATCCTTATAACAACAACAACCCAATCTTCTGGTTATCTGACCCGCCTCATATGGTCAAAAAGGTACGGAACTTTCTCATATCCCAGAAACGAAACCTCAGGCATAATGATTATGAGATATCTATGGAACACCTGACTGATATAGTGGAGAGAGGATTAACAAAACTGTCTTCAAAACATTTGTTCTTAAATTCCCGGACCAAGATGTCAGTAAAACGTGCAGCACAAACATGCTGTAAGGAAGTTGCAGACGATATCCTATTCAACAGCAAGTATGGCTTTCAAAAAACCTTAATGACCCGAAACTACGTAAGAAAGGCTGCAGAGTATTTCAAGATCATGAACAGCATTTCAATTGAGCCAGGAACTATCCATAATCTAGTTAAAGTGCTTGTATTCTTCAAAAAATGGTTCACTGAAGTCAGTGAAGGTGTAAAAGATCATCAAGGTGCTCTAAGAGAGCACTGGAAGAAGTTCATTTCAAGACAAACATATTATGACCTGATCCGTTCAATCAGAGGATTCATAGGTCTCGTATCTTTCATTCAATTGAATCACCCTGATGCTGTCATGGTCCCTCGAACAACAAATCAGGATGATGTGGAGAACTAGTTTAGTTTACAACGAAGTAGAATTGCCGGTGGGGAGCCCACAGTTCAGCAATATATGGAAGGAAATGCAAGCTTGGCAACAAGTCTTCTTATCAAAGGTGAAAAGAAAGAGCTTGATGAAAATTCATTTATTGGCTCATATGCAGCTCTAGCCACTCCTAACTTTGTTTCAGTTCCATTAAAGAGGAAAAAGAAAAAACCCTCCCAGAATTCATCAAACATCCATCAAGTCCCAGAAGGTTATGACAGCCTTGATGGCAGTTGTTTTTCCTTCAACGAAAATGAAGTTGATAAGTTTCACACACAAAAAGATGAACAACAATTATATAGACAAGCAGAACAGGTTTTTGACCACATTACCATTAAGTCTCCTAGTACGATCATTGGACACACTCTTAAATTGGTCAGTGTTCTGCGAGAAAAACAAAACAAGCAGCATCTCCTTTACTTCCTGAAGATGTTCAACTTCAAGCTGAGACAACAGCATTTAATGAATGGGAAATGACACAAGGACAGCCTTAATAATGCCCTTACAGCTCTCAATCAAAACAAGGAATTGCAAAGATGTTGGCAGACACTCGTAGAAAAAGTGGGAATGGAAAGTCACCAATGTGGTAATGTGGATACTGCATCATCTGACATCTTTAACATGTTTTGTGGAAAATTCTGTAAGAGGAGGTGTGTGACATACCTAGCTGTTGATCAACTTAATGTCAAGAATGAGGAACAAAAGTCAGCAATAAGACAAATGCTCCGCAGTTTTGAAAAAGAAACAACTAGTAAGCAGAATGTGAACAATGTTAAAACTACTGACAAGTGTTTTAAGTGTGGAGAGACAGGCCACTGGGCAGTTCAATGTAAAAAGAACATTCCACATGATCCTAAATGGCTAGAGAAGCAGCAATGTTATGCCTGTGGACAAAAAGGTCACCTTAAAGCAGACTGCTCTTTACGCATTAAAGCATCTCATACAAAGTATGTGAAAAGTACCAGTGGCTCGTTGAGCAAAAACAAGGAGACAAATAACGATCCGCTGACAATACAGTTACTTCGCCTTCCTGAAGTGGATCTGACCAACCCGTACGAAACGACCAGCGCTGTGCAGCGCCTGAAAAGCGCTGCAAAATAGCTGTACAGCTCTTTTGCAGCTGAAATGCAGTGATTTGGAAGCCTTCCTGCAGTGAAAGTGAAGCTGCAGCGGGCTGCAGAAACGCTGTGCAGCCTTTCGAACTGCTTGGCAGCTTTTTTGTAGCTTTTTGCAGCCTTTTGGCAGACCATCAAATGGCTGCAGAGTAGCTGAACCCGGCTGCAAGGCACTCTGCTAAATACCTCGCCAATATTTTGCGGCCGGATGACCTCATGCATACAAACGACTGTTTCAGAATGCCTCTGGAAAAGTAGTTTTAATTGTGATCACAGCAAATCTATCACTTTTGTACTCACCAGTGCAGAAAAACTGAGGAAAAGCACAGTCAAACAGCTAGTAAATCCCTGAATAAATTCTGTGCGATTGAACAATGTTCGCCGATTGTTGCAAGTACAATAGTTAAAGAACCGCGTGTGCAAATTTGCAACAGTAATTCTTATCCCATTTCTTGTGTTGTCCGGTGATAAATAAAATGTTTCCTGTGGAATTCTGCTGGTTAAGAAATATTTGCTTGTTCTTAATGCAGCGTACGTGATCATAACGCATATGGAATGCGATCTCTAATTCCTTGGAGACAAACAAGTGATCTGATTGGTTACCTGTGACAATGTGTACATTATTACAGAATTGAGCAATGAAAGAACCATTGATCTTTTCGTTTAGAAGCGGGAAAGTCTGAGGTAAAGAGTGCAATGTTTCTTCAAGCATAATTTGGGAAAAAGATTCATTCAGTTTTTGAAAAGGATTTGCAACTAACAACTAAGTTTTGCAACATTAAGGAAGCATTTTCCTTTAACCGAAACGTGGCGGTTTATGGTTTCATCTTTGAAGCTCACACGTCTTCATGCAGTCGGCCGTTGGGATATATTTTGCTGTAACCAGCTTTATGTATGTGTGCTCAGTCTTTTGTAAAGATGAATTGGTTGTGAACTCCACGACACTTGGGGACCTCCTTGGGTCTAATAGCTTTGTCCAGCACAGTTATGTAATTTTGCAAAGGAAAACAGATGGAGGCCAATTATCGAGGTGAGCACAGTGTCAGTGAATATTGTAATACACAAGGCGATTACAGATTACCGGCCGTTGTTACAGATACTTTTTGAGTACATAAACGAAACTTACGTACAATATTTTCTTTCAAACTTTACCTTTTAAATAAAATCCACCGGATTGTTACAAATTTGCGTTCTTCATTCAAAAATAAGGAGTTGTAGCTGCAATTTCAACAGCCGTCCGCGGAGACATTATTGATTAACCGCCAGAGATATGTCTGCGTTCGCTGGCTACAATTTCAACTGCTCGTAGTGTTATGTGAAAATAAAGACTTATCAAAGTTCATTTTGTTGTTTCACCGATTGATGCATCGCCAGTTCTTGCAACTGTATTTGAGTATATATGTTTTAACTGCTATTGTAGTATTATATTGCTGATATTGTATCGATCGATCTCGTTACTTCGTTTATTCTGCACAGTGCAGTCGAGCTTGTTGACTTCTAAAAGGCTGTTGAACGCAGCCAAAAGCTGTAAATATTCCATAAATGCACATGTTTTAAATTTTTGAAGCCCATTTGCAGCCATCCTGCAGCGCTGATCGCGATTTCATAAAGTTTCGTTGCCGCTGCCAAAACGCTGTTTATCGCTGTCAAAGGGCTGCTTGTGGCAGTATTAAACAGCCAAAATTTGCGGCTGCTGCAGTGCGCCATTTTACAGCTCTTTTGCAGCGCTTCTTCCAGCCATTCTGCAGCGCTGCAGCAGCGCTGTTCGTTTCGTACGGGAACCACCCTAAACTAGTCAATATCCCTTCTGCTGATGGTAGTGAAAAACATCTTGATGAAAGATTCCTTCAACAAGGGTCATATGCTTGGAAGCAGGCAAGAAAAGGCAAGATCAATGGCAGTAAGGCTGCATCTGCTTTGGGGTGGAAGGGAAGGCAAGAAATGATTGATTATGCCAAGGGAGTAAAGTATGGCCATGTCACAAATAACATCAATGATGCCATGAGCTGGGGGTCAATGTGTGAGGATCATGCCTTGGCCACCTGCATTACACATATGCCTTGTACAAAGTTTGAAAGGACAGGTCTCTGGATAAAAAAAGATGGAAATGGGGCTCCTTGGCTTGCTGTCTCCCCCGATGGAATTGTTGATGGTAATACTGTTGTAGAAATCAAGTGCCCTTACATGGGAGGTAAACCCTTTCCATACAGAAAAGTTCCATGGTTGTATATCCCACAATGTTAACTGGAAATGTATGCAACTAACACTAAACAATGCCATTTTGTTTGCTGGACACCTCGGAGGACAGTTGTTTACTTGATTGAACGGGATGAAGACTTCATACAAGAACTCCATATCCAACTGAAAGGCTTTTGGAACAAGGCACAGCTTGAGGAGATACCAACATGGAACATAAACCTTGAAATTCTTCAAACAAAAGCTAAGAAAATCAGTGAGTGCTCACTCCTCATTAAAACACTGAGCTCTTGCAGAAAAGAGAATGCCATGCAGCATGAGTTTCAATCTTTTCTGGAAAAAAAATGAAGCAGTTCCAAATCGAAAATGTCTTGGTTGTGGCAAACTTCAAGTAATCTGCAAGATGAATCCCTGTAAGAAGAAGACACCTACATGTAGCTCTACATCTGGCATCTTTCAATCCTACTCATATGGTTCTGGCCAAATTCCAAATTCGTGCTACATCGATACCTTTCTAGAAGCCATGTATCATCCATTTACAAGACAAATTACTCCTGCAACCTCAAACTTCCAACAAACAACAACTGCTATGGATAAGCTCCTTGAAGCCATTATTCTCAGAGAGCAAGGGCAATTCCACTCAAGCAAAATAACATTCTGGTCTTATCTACGTAACAACACAACAAATGGTCAGAGGAGGTTTCCACTTGGTCAGATAGCTGCCATCTCAGATATTTTTGGTACTCTTTGCCAAAATATGTCTCAACAAGAGAAGGATGCTCTCTTTGTCACTGAGGCAGTTAACATTAAGTGCACCAAATGTAATCACAGCCGTCAATGCATAAATCCCTGCAGTACATATTTCCTGCAAAACACTTACATCCATATGAATGACATCATCAACTCCACCTATGATCCTCTCAAAGTTGCAGAGAAATTGCTGAACCAGCAGGACATCATTGGTTCACAAAGAAGTGTTTGCCTAAGATCAAATGAAGACGGCTCTATTTGTGGCGGTAAATTTGTGCAGTCCATGTCAATTGTTAACAATCCATTTTTAATGGAAATTGAACTTGACAAAGATGAAAATAGACCCGTTCAACCATGTCTGTCCAACAAGCTTCATATAAACTGTGGAAAATATAAATATGATCTGGCAGCAATCATTTACCACCACAACTTTCATTTCTGGTGTGAAGTATTCGTCTCTCATAAAAGTTACAAGGATGGATGGTACCTATATAATGACATGTGGAACAATGGAAGAGCAGAATATATTGGGAAAAGACCCCAAGTGAAAACCCCATCTCACATGTACATATTGATGTTTGAGAAGTCACACATGAACCTTACAACGTCAAGCACAAGAAACCAATCTCAACATTATGTCTGTGGCTCTTCACAGTAATGTCATCCGATGCAAAACTGGTCAAGCTAAATTATCTCACTATTTTGAAATTGTCTGGTGTAACTGTTGATGAAACAACATCATGCAAAGAACTGAAAGCTCAACTACTAGAAAACGAACAAAGAATTCTTAATGTCCTCAACAGTACTACAAGAACAGACAGCATGTCGTCTTGGAACATTGACAACAGTTCATTGAAGCGCAGGAATGAAAATTCAGAGGATTCAGCTTCTCATAAAAAGGCAAAGTATCAATGAAGTGGCTTGACAGCAACTTTTGTGACAAGATCTCCACACACAACTACTTCTTTCAACACTACCGCTTCAAGGGAAATTAACACAGTAGTTATACTCAGTCACCTTGATTGGTTGTACTGAGTTGCCATTAAATTTTATCTTTATCTCTCTATTGTTCTTATACTCGGTGGCCTTCATTGGTTGTACTGAGTTGCCTTTCAATTTTATCTTTCTCTCTTTATTGTTCTTATACTCGGTCACCTTGATTGATTGTACTGAGCTGCCATTCAATTTTGTTATTCCCTTTCTATTGTTCTTATACTCGGTCGCCTTGATTGGTTGTACTGAGTTGCCATTCAATTTTATCTTTAATTATCTCTCTATTGTTCTTATACTCGGTCGCCTTGATTGGTTGTACTGAGTTGCCATTCAATTTTATCTTTAATTATCTCTCTATTGTTCTTATATTCGGTGGCCTTCATTGGTTGTACTGAGTTGCCATTCAATTTTATCTTTATCTCTCTATACTCGGTCGCCTAGATTGGTTGTACTGAGTTAATTAATTTGTATTTGTCAGTCATGACGTAGTTTACATTATGGAAGCCTGATGGAAGCGGCGTTGTGTAAAACCTTGAGAAATTTGCATAATCGGATTGAAATTTGATACAAACTTTATTCAAGTTGTTTTCATTGAGATGCGTGGGAATTTTGATTTTCAAGATTGTGGTATTTTCTGCAACCTTTTTTTATCTTTCCATCAGAAAATATTTATGAAGTTATTTTTCTGTACATTCAAATATTCTTGAAGTGTTACGGCGGCACTGTACTTCACTTCTCATTGAGAACTGCTAGTTTATAAGAGTATAGAGGCTGAAATTTGCAAAAAATAATTTTAAGAATAACATTAATTCAAGAATAAATCCGAAGTTGAGATTTTGAAATAATATAATTCTGTGTGTTGCAAGTTTGCAAAATTAATGCAATTAAACCATATGAAATTCTTGCTTTCTATAACTGACAAAACTAGCCAGTAAAACGATTAAAACCTGCACTAGCCAAATGTTTGATGCTAATGACATTTTTATAAAAAAGAGTGTAAATGAATTATTTGAGCTCTTGTTCATGTTTTCATTATAAGTATTATAGTCAGTGGAATCAATGAAACATAAAGGGCAACACAGAGAAATGTATAGCGAGGAAAAGGGATCAATATCCAAGTTGCATTGATCACATCATTCTTTTCATCCTCACCCTGTGATATAAAGAAGCACAAGTTCACGGATTTGTCTGCCGTTTGATGAATTCTGTAACAGTTAAATGGACTGATCATTTTTAGTGCTCATTCTACGAACTTAATTTCAATAACAATGTTTTGCTGTGTAAATAGCCTTTTCTCAGACCAACTTTCACGTTTTTTTACTAAGCGGATCACGGTTAAAAGAGAATTTTAAGTGCGAATAGTCAGAAAAATCAACGACACATTTTTCACACTCACGGCTCGGATCGAAATCCTTTAAGCAAACTTTTTGCACTATATTTGGCAGTAAACAAATATCCACTTACCTCTGAAGAAAGACAGATGTCAACTACGAATTTCCATCGAGACACAACTCCTTTTGAAGCTGGGATGAGTAGAAAAACAGCTTGATTCAGTTTTATCTTACGTTGGCTTCGCCGCCATTTTCGAAAATTTTGTTCCGTTTCCACGCTTCGATGGTCGTGACGTCACGATTGCCCAAGACCTCCGGACAGCCGAGCTGACGAGTTTACCGCTCCCTCCTGGACAACTGCTTCTTTGTTTTCCTGAATTGTTGGACAAGTTCAGGTCTCATAAAACGTATTCGCACTTCTTTTCTGTAACAAGTGACACACAAGTGATGAAATCTACCAGTTGTTATAAAATTTGTCCGCTAGTGCGAATTGGCCCTTTGGGCCGATTCGCACTAGCGGACAAGTTTTAAATGTCATAACATTTTTGACAAAAACAAAATTGTCGCGACAAGTCAGAGGCATTTTGAAGAAAACAAAAGGCGTAATTATTAGTACAATAGCTCTGCACGTGCTTCTGGCATCCTAGTACATTTCTCGGTACGGTCGTCTTGTGCAAACATCAAATAATCAGGCAGGTCCACGTGGTGAAAAATTTTAAAACGATTTGCATTTGAAGTGCGCGTGTACTGATGTTTTTGTGCTCGTGCAGGAAAAATGTCGCAAGAAATCTATTTCTTTTCCCCTCCATTTATCGGCACAAACTGGTTCCCTCCGCATTCATTTGTTCCAACCCCGGTATTACCATCCTTCCACGACCTCACCTCGGCACACAAATATGTTTTGCCGCCTATCGCGGAAAAATTTTGCGTGTTGCTTTTTAGTACAATCCAGACCAAGCACAATTATTATAGCCAATCAACAACGTATTGCTATCTGGCATTATGAGGGGCGTTGGAATGCGACTTGTCATGACTTGTCCTGCCTTGAGGCAGGACATCGGCCCCTTTGAAGATTTGTCCATTTTGACAAAATTTGCCCTTGTCCAACAAGTCGTTCGCACTTGTTTTTGCGATTGTTTGACAAAATGTATCGCGCGTGCAACGCGGACCAATCATAAGACAACTGTTACAAAATTTGCCCGCTAGTGCGAATTGGCCCTTTGTAACAATTGGTAGATATCATCACTTGTGTGTCACTTGTTACAGAAAACAAGTGCGAATACGTTTTTTGAGACCGCTAGTGCGAATCGACCCTTATGTAAATGCACGTTTAAATTAAAGCGACATCAGTCAGCCACTCATGCATGTAATTATTAAATAACTTAACCAACCCATTTTTACATAAACGCATTCAGATTGCTATCAGTGTGAATTTGCTAGGAACTTCAAAGTTTCAAATGTGATTACCAATCATGGTTCCAAAATTGAAATTTGACCCCTTGATCGCAGTTTGTATTATGTGCGCTATGAATCTCTGTGAAACCCGATCTGAGAGGACAAGTCCAATGGTCCCAAAATCCTTGCTCATTTTCGACAAACAAGGAATCGAGGTAATCAAAGAAGCCACCGAGTTTACCAAGAATGCCGTAACGACGTCTTCAAAGCCGATTTTTATGAAGGACCACCATTTTATCAAGCGAGTGGCAATGGTTGAAAATTCGCTGAACAGAACTTCCAATGGAGGCGGACTTTGGAATGTCGATGAGTGTGCCTTCCAAGCTACGAAGGTAAACAAAAACTTAACTGCGCTTCACAAGAAGGTACGTCGTTATTTTAATGTAACTTGGTCCAAAGTAAGATACAGCGATCTGAGGCGACCCTTGTACTCCGTGCTGGCTGCGAGGATTACCCTGGAAATGACTGAACGTTCCATTCCCCGTGGTTTGAGAAACCAAGCAAGCTTCTGGCTTAAAACATACCATAGCTGTGCAGAAAAATCTGCCAATCCACAAGTACGGGAAGACATATCGAAAACATTTATTAGAGGTAAGCGTGTTTTTATTTTGTCTCATCCACTGTGCATACGATAAAAACGACAATCTGTTATCTTATTCTTTAAAACCGTGAAAGTAGTTGTTAATATCTTTTATACTCGGCGTATTTAGAGTCTAAAGTATGACGTCACGTTATCATGGCGCCGAAATTTTCAGTTCTGAACAAAGGCAAGAATTACAAGCGCGTCGGTGACGTAATGTTCTTTCGAAAGGTCAGGACCCTGTAATTACAACACAAAAGCAATACTCAAAACATCACGCATTGTCTTGAAAACATTTTTGTATCTGTAAAAAGGGATTCAAACGGCCGAAATGACTTAAATTGTCAAATTCTAGCACAAACATGCATTGTTCCCAAGGCAAGTACTCGTTTGAATTACATAGTTTTTGTAATTGTAGTACAGTTTGAAGTTTATATTACAGTCATGACAACCCGGGAAAGGGGGGGTGGGGTGCACTCCCAAATATGAGCTATTTTGGTATGTGCCGCTGTGAAGGATAGGGTTTTTGAGCAGTTTAGTCTGGTATTGGGTAAGAGTTTCAGAGTCCCAGCGGCACACCCCCACCAAAAAATATACAGAGTACCCCCCGGGCATGACAAGCGAAGCGTGCACCTCTAAACTACATTAATGAATTGATTATTCGAAATTTGAATCCGCTAGTCAATTTCAAGAAGGCGTTTATCTTATTAAAAAAGAAGCGCCAATTAATGTTCGATTCAGAATTTGGTTTCTGATCACAGCCGCCCGAATTGAATTTGTGTTACCATCTTTGCACTTAAAGGAGAACGGAAGACCAGAATTCATATTTTATATAACCACTGGAAATCATAGAAATAGCTTAGATTTGTAGAAAACAACAAGTAAAAGCGAATTTTTCCTACCAAAATTGACGAAAATGGTTAAAACTTGTAGTCTTTTTTCGCAATTGAACGTCCGCCATTTTGAACGTATTTTCTTCCGGTTACTTCCAAAAAAGGAATGTCAGCTCACGTGTTTTTACGTCACTGCGCACTTGCAAATTTCTTCAGTTCAATGTTTTGTGCACTTCTGTGCATTTCGTGTTGTCTAACCAAATCTTTCGTTTTGACAACTGTAGCAAACTTACATTACGGCTAAGTTTAACCGATGGGAAAAAGCTTAGGATTCGAAGAAGACGTTGTTGAACGTGGAGATCAGCGAGACGAGGAGGCGAAAATATGTCGTGGGCGAGTGTGATATTTGTGTTACCTTGGAAGGCGAACAAGAAAGACAATGTCTATGCTGCCAGGAGATCAAGGAATCCATGAATTAAATTTCAGGTGAATAGTAATTTTGTATTCAGAAGACGATATTTGTATTTGAAAGCTAATAAACAGCCCTACTTTCGGTGAGAAGAAAACTGTTGTTTGATGTGTTTTGTTGTCACGAGTTTTTGCCACGAGCATTTGAGAAAGCGTTCATGGCTCAATTAGCCATGTTCTAAACGAGCAGGGGACTGGGTACGAACATATTTTCTCTTCAGTACAAACATTCAATATCAATTGAATTGAAAAATGGGGCACGTCATCTGAAAGAGCATCCAAAAATTAGTAAATTCACCAAATGTGACGGTTATTGGTTTAAATCCAAAGGCATGGTACACTTAGTATGGATTGGAGGGACAGGCGTCCTCCAATCCATACTAAGCTCTCTTATTTTCAAAGTGTACCATGCCTTTGCGTTTAAACCAATAACCATCAAATTTGGTGAATTTACTAATTTTTGAATGCTCTTTCAGATGATGTGCCCCATTTTCAATTCCATCGATATTGAACATTCGTACCAAGAAAAAATATGTTCGTACCCAGTCCCCTGCTCGTTTAGAACATGGCCAATTGGCTGCGAAATAACCTGCTTACCGGTATATTAATTTCGCTAAGATGTACTGGGAACTGTAAGCACCCTAGGAATCAAATGATCGGCTTAGAAAGGTTTATGACGGGAGCTATCTTTAATTTCACGGCTGTCAGACTAATAATATTTTTTAGGTTCCTGAACTCGGTAAATCCTCCAACATAATACTTATTCACAAGGAATAGCTGATCGGTTTGTACCATGTTCTATTCAAGCTAATTATTTCATGCAAACGTTTCATGCTACAAATGGAAACTGAGCAACTTAAATAGAATATTATATCCACTGGAGACAGTGTCATAAACATATATGTCGATTTTACTTTTTAATTTACCTTCGCTTTCGCTTCTCTGACATTCGCTTTCAAGCTAAGCCTTCTGCATACACCACTTTAACATGGGAATACGGTCGGTACAGTAACTTTCTTTAACTCTTGTGTATGTTTTTTCGGATCCAAAGTTCGAGGCAGCGATCACTTTTAAGCAATTCCCTTCAAGGTTATCTGAACAATCATGACATTGACTTGTTTAGGCGAATTCGCACTTTTAATTCGCGCCAGTAATTCATTGAGCAACGCTCCATTTGCCAGAGGTAATCGATGAAAGCTTCTGCTTCTATATATGTATCTGGGCGTTTTTTTACAACATCATAGAAGTGCACATTGAACTGTAATTTTTGTCGTCCGAGCTTGAATATTCTATTGCGCAGTGACGTCATGCTTTGCAGCCAAGCCTTCAATATGGCGGACAAAATGGCGGACGTTCAAATTGCCTTGACGAGCACCTTTTTGCTGTCATAATCGGGTTAAAACGTAAGTACAATTCCAAATACCTTAATATTTGCTTAACACACATCACATACTTTCATTTAAACTAGTTCAAAAAATTCGCATTTTTGTCTTCCGTTCTCCTTTAATAAGCGTGAACACGTACGTCCTACAAAAAACATGTTCAAGTTTAAAGGGGTTTCAGACATCGCTTTGCAAGAGCGATCACGAAAGTGAACCGCCGTTTACTAAAATTTCCGTATGCCTCCGGAAATTTGGTCAAATTTAAAAAGGCAAAGTCAGGCGACTGTAATAACTACAAACTGAACTGCAACTGCAAAACGATAGAATTCAAACGAGTAATTGCCTTGGGAACAATACTTGTTTGTGCTGGAATTTGTCAAGTTAAGATTGGCTTCTATTTACGACTATTTGTCTCTATTCGCGACTATTCAACGACTATTCGTCGCTGTTCGTAACTATTCGTCACTATTCGCGACTATTCGTCACTATTCGCGACTATCCAACGACTATTCGTCGCTGTTCGTAACTATTCGTCACTATTCGCGACTATTCTATCCAACGACTATTCGTCGCTGTTCGCAACTATTCGTCACTATTCGCGACTATTCAACGACTATTCGTCGCTGTTCGTAACTATTCGTCACTATTCGCGACTATTCTATCCAACGACTATTCGTCGCTGTTCGCAACTATTCGTCACTATTCGCGACTATTCAACGACTATTCGCGATTATTCAACTACTATTTGCGACTATTCGCGACTATTCGCTATTCGGGTTTTCCAAGCAGACCTTTCTAGAGAAAGTTCTTATTTCTTTAGAAAATAGTTACAAGGAAATGCTTCGATATTGAAATGAATTTATGATTCATTCCGCCTTATAAATTTAAATCAGCAATAAAGAAGGAGCACTGCGCACTATTTCCATCTTCAACATATTGTACAATATAAAATGTCCTTGCAAACGCCATTAGCATTTGTAACGCTCTAGCACATAAAAGCATGCATTGGATTACTACATACCGCTGAGTGCGCCACGCTACAGTAAAGACGAATAAAAAAAAAATAGCGTACTTGTTAAGTATCTCTGGGTTATTCCATACCGCTGGGTGCGCCACCCTACAGTACGGACGCGTAGCGTGCCTCTTGTCTAAATACTCTCCACATATTCCACCCGTGCGCAACAGCAATAACGCCAAAACAGATCATAAAAACACAACTTTATTTGCTATCGTGTGCTCACTGGAGGCCGCACGGACAAGGACTCAAATATCTACAAAGGGAAAGTAAAATATGGTCACGAGAAAAAACCTAGGTGAAAAACTAAGAGGGTACCAACGAGCATCCATAGGATAAAAAAACCTCGCCGCGCTCGCTGCGGTAATGCAGAGGAAAAACCCCAGCCCTATGGATAGAAACCCTCCGACCTGCTGGGCTCGGTCTTATTAAATTAGATTCCTAATGATTTCGAGACTGAAAGTAGGGACTGAACATTGTCTTTGACATAACAATCTTTGGCATTTTCACTCTGCCAACGACCGTGTCTCTTAAAAAGTCTATCAGCGATGCCTGCATTGGCGGCAGCTGTGGCTCCTCCGGCCCTGAGACTGTGAAGACTTATGCAGGAAACGTCAGTAATGTCTTTGAAAGCGTCCTTAACGATCTCCCTGGCTCTGCTGTAGCTTAAGCCTTGACGTCGAACTTTAGATGTACATCGAGGAGACAAGAGGGCTCTGAATAACGGTAAATCCTCACTAAGATCAATTTCAGCGGCAGCAATGTATTGCTCTAAAGCCTTTACGGGACAGGTTTCCAGGTCTGATCGCGCTATTGTTGTCCACGCCCCATCACGGTATTGGTCTGTCTTGGACGACTCTAAAAATATGGACACATCAGTAGGAAAAAACTTTATGTCACAAGCTCGAATAGAGCATAGCTCACTGAAACGAAAAAACCCAGCATATCATATGAGACATAAAGCTACTGTTCTCAAATCCGATAAGGAAGGAGACTTGTCTGAAATCTTGGAGGATACAAGCGCCCTCAGCATCTCGGGAGTGATGGGTTCTTTCTTCGATTTAGCCTTCCCCATAATCCTTTGAGACGCGCTAACCATGGCAGAAACCATAGGATGCACCGAGACCTTGGGCAAACCGGCCAGCTGTTGGGCCCAGTCGATACGGTAAACAGCATTAAGAACTGGAGAAGGAGAATTAGCTTCCAGGATTAGGCACTGCAGGTAAACTGAAACTTGAAAGGGGTTGGCGGGCATGTGGCGAATACAATTAGACGACGCCCAAAACTTCCAACGTCTAAAACCAGCCAGGTAAGTGCGAATAGTGCCATCGGCTCTGGAAGCGAGCACGGTTTCCTGGACTCGACTAACCAAGGGCTGGAGATGGTCGGGGATAGCGGCAAAGAATTCGGTCCACATCTCTGATTGAAACACCTCTAAAATCAAAATAAAACTGACAAGCAAATTAGCAAAATAACAAAGAAAAACATGACGTGAACAAAAAGGTAATAGCAATACAAAAAAAAAACATAAACGGGCTCGAGAAAGAGCCCAAAAAATACGTCTCGGCTACACAAATAGCTAACCCACTTTCGCCACAAAAGAGCTTCTATATATCGGGTACAGATCGTCTCATTCTTCATGGTGGCACACAGCCCAACCATTTGGATACAGAAAGACCTTAATTCCCAGGGCGCAAAAAACAAACGGGGGGCACAGATGGTCCCATTCATTCTCAAGGGCAAACAAAGGCCCCTAACATTTGGGCACAGATGGTCCCATTCATTCTCAAGGGCAAACAAAGGCCCCTAACATTTGGGCACAGATGGTCCCATACTTCATGTAGGCACACCGGCCCTAACATTTAGATACAGAAGTTCCTGAATTTTTAGGGCGCAAAAAAGGCCCCATTCTTCGGGCACAGATGGTCCCACTCATACTCATGGGCAAGCAAACCCCCTAACAATATAAGCCCAGAACGTCTCATACTTTTCGGGGGTAAAAAAACTGAAGTTCAGGCACAGGTGATCCCATATTCCTAGGGAGCAAGAAAGGCCCTACCTACCGGGCACATGTGGTCCCATACATCTCGTGCACAAATAGGCCCTAGAATCTAGAGCTCAAAAGAACGAACCCTAAATTTTTGACCCTGATAGAAATAAATGATAAATAAATAAATAAATAAATAAATAAATAAATAAATAAATAAATAAATAAATAAACGAATAAATCATAAGAAAAAGAGAGTAAAAATAAAAATAAAATAAAAGCGAGTCACCTCCAGAAAAGAGCACCAAGAGGACGAATTAGCATAAAACCACTCCTAAATACCCTGTTCAAAACCCCTAGAGAGTTCATACTGGCGAGAGAATATTTTTCCGCTAATTTCCAAACCGCGGAAAAATTCTACTCTCGTCTAAATACTCTCCACATATTCCACCCGTGCGCAACAGCAATAACGCCAAAACAGATCATAAAAACACAACTTTATTTGCTATCGTGTGTTCACTGGAGGCCGCACGGCCCCAAGAGTACAAAGAAAGAAAAAAGGACAACAAAACAATATAAAATACAAGAGGAAAAACTTTCAGACAAAATGGATTCTCAAAGCAAGCATCCGAAAGTTTAAATTCTCATTACCAAAGACGCTATTACATCTACCGGGAATGAAAGCTTCTTTTAAAGATGGAAGATCCATCTAGTCAACAACAAAATCGGAAAATTTATCACCGCCGGCGCTAATCATAGGCCACACAGTGGAACAATAAGAGTCCCTGACGCCTTGCAGTTACGCATATGAAGTAACACTCGCGGGATAAGGCAAATAGGCGGACATACATAATTGTTCTCCCCCGCCCAGTTCATAACGAATGAATCAATTCCTTCCGAGCCTGGATTCCAAAATCTAGAATTGAACCTCGGAAGTTTGGCATTTAAATAATTAGCAAAGCGATCGAAAGAGTGCGGACCCCAAACAATATCAATGTTTTGAAATGTATTCCACGAAAGACCCCAGTCATCGGGATCGTAAATGCGGCTGAGAAAATCGGCCTGGTCATTCTGAGATCTAGGGATCCATTCCATCTCGATCGAAATACCGCGATGACAACAAATGTAAAAAATCGACAAAGCTTCAGTCTGCAAATGACCTTTACTGCTGCCAGATGAAATGATCCTGGGAACGTTCTGATTATCTGTAAACCATTTCACAGTCAATCCTGACAACTTGTCCAGTAAAGAAAGAAGAACAAATTTAACGGCCAAAATTTCTCGCAAAGTAGAACTGGTATGCATTTCCTTTTCGGATCAAGTGCCAGACACAAAATCCTGGCCGCATTGAACGAAATAGCCACCAAAACCAGTGTCACTTGCGTCAGAATAAACAACGCCAACAGCACTTGACTTGGGCGACATAGGCTTGCCATTAATGGAGTCGATGTTGTTCTGCCAAAATAAAAGCTCATTACGAATCTCGAGGGACACGTCCAAAGGCTGATCCCAGGAGGTTCTTTGCTCTAGGGCCGCATAACAATTTCTTGTCAACAATCTAGTAATATTACCGACAGCACACGACATAGAAATAATTTGCCCCGTAATTGAAGCAAGACCATGGGCTGAAATACTACTTTTTTGAAGACAGGAAACAATGGAGGATTTCAGCTTGAGAATACGCTCTTCGGGAATATGAGTCAAACCGTGTTGGAAGTCCAAAACCGATCCCAAGAAGACTAACTTCTGGACAGGTTCCCAATTTGATTTTTCGTTATTAGCTGTAAAACCGGCCAAAGTCGGGTCCTTACGAACTTGAACACTAATGTTTTCGGCACTTTCGAAAGACAAATTTCCCCCGATGCCATCGTCCAGATACATCAAGGCTAAATGGCCGTGAGCCCTCCAAAACTTAACTAATTGACGTATGACTTTTGTAAAAAATATACGGCGCTGAAGTTAAACCAAAAGGTAGCACTTTAAACTCGTAGAAATGCATCACGCCATCGACTGAAGGCCATTAGAACGACAGAAACTTCATATGTTCTTCACAAATGTCAATGTGATGATATGCCGATTTGAGGTCGAAGGAGAAGACAAACATCCCAGGCGAAAACATTTGAAGAACAGTTCTTAAATTTTCATACTTGACAGATTTTTTGACGACAAATTTGTTTAAATGAGACAAATCTAAAATAAGACTTAACTTCCCTGAAGACTGGACAGCGACGTGCAGCCGATTACAAAATTGAGGGTATTCCTGAACTTCCCTTACACAGCCACGAGCCATCAACTCTGAAATTGCCTCCCGAACAAAACTATCCCTACGAAGGGCGGAAGATCCATTTTCAATCGAAAACGGTAAAGGCGATTCCATAAAAAGAATCTTGTAACCATTCTGGATAATGTCTAGAACAAAGTCCGAAGCCTGGATAGTATCACGCCAAAATGTGAAGTTCGCATGCAGTTTTCCTTGAGTAAAAGCTGGATCTAAAGCTGGATGCCTCGATATCCTGTTCAAATTCGTACTGATCCAAAAAATTAAGGTTTTGATCCTGAAGACAACGGTTTGTCTTTGGTGGGGCACATATTGACCCAGTGTCCTCATTTACCGCATCGAAAGCACATGTCGAGGCCTCTGAATGAGTTGTAAGGGTATCGACCTTGGGGACGAAAATAACTAGTAGCTGGAGGAAAAGAGCTAAACGTACCGCCAACTCTGGAGGCGCTAGAAGATGAAAGCGCAGAAGAGGAACCTTTAGGACTAGTTTTCCTCTTTTTCTCTTGCAGTGTTTTGATCTTAACGGCGGCTCTTTTCTCGGCTTTCTTAATCTTCGAAGCGTCGGCCTCGTCGTCGGCCAAATCGTCGCAAACGTACTCTTGCACCGTAGCCCAACCGAATTCAGATTTGTCGGCCAATTTAATAATTTTTGCCTATTATTTAGCAAAGAAATACCTTTGTTAAGCTCTTCCTTGGCTTTAGGAATATTTCCACCTTCCAGGGCTTTCAGGGCCGAATTACTCGTCTTGGCCACTTTGCGGTTGAAACTAAACTGTTGCTCGTTCCCTTTCTTCTTGAAGACGTAATTGTCGGGCTGAAGATCCGTCGCAATTTGAATCGCTAAATCAGACTGGGCTAGAAGCAGGTTGGTCTGAAGTCCTTGGATCTGGCATATCCTGTATGGAAATGCGCTATATAAATACCGTAATTATTATTATTAATTATTATCTGGGATTTAACGGCTGATAAAATTGCATTCTTCTGGGCATCTAAAACAGCACTCAGTTCTGGAGAAATAGAGGTGCTACCTCCTGCTGAGTCTTCCATAAGGATGAGAGCAACACGAATAAAAGCGAGTCACCTCCAGAAAAGAGCACCAAGAGGACGAATTAGCATAAAACCACTCCTAAATACCCTGTTCAAAACCCCTAGAGAGTTCATACCGACGAGAGAATATTTTTCCGCTAATTTCCAAACCGCGGAAAAATTCTATTTTGATTAGTATCTCTGGGTTATTCCCCATCGCTGGCTGCGCCACCTTACAGTACGGACGAATAATATAGTACACAAATTTAAAACCTTTCTACGAACATATCGGTTTCTGCTTTTTTATAGTCTTCATTTTTCTATTTTAAACCGATCAGATCATTATTGATCCAACGTATACCAGTAGGATCATCGTCCACGGTTGCTTGCTTGTTTAAACATTTTTATAAAAAAATATAGCGTTTTTGTTATTAGTGTCTCTGGGTTAGTCCATACCGCTTGGTGTGCCAGCCTTACAGTACGGACGAATAAAAAAAATATAGCGGGCTTGTTTCGACTATTTTCCTTGGTTACCAAGGAAAATGGTAAGAATTGGGATCATTGGTGGAACTCTCTGACACACATTTTTGTATACTCTCAAGGGACTGTTTTAATTTGTCAAGGGAATACTTTTCGCTGTGGGCGATAAAAACGTCACTGGATAGGAATGCGTCCGCAGTTTTCGATCCCGAAATGTTATTTTCACGCGTCGCTCGTTATTTAGCCTGTCTAGCCTTTTGCAAACTACAGGTAGGTATTTTTTAAAGATCTGTGCTATTCATCGATTGAATTGCTTAGTTTTACATGCTTAAAAGCTGCTGCGAATCTTCATTGTCAGAGGATATTGGCCAACGCTATTTTCTATTGTTACAAGTCTATTGTTTGTCGTCTTCATTGAAAGAAGTATTTTTAGCTCGTCACGCAATCTTTTGTTTTGACCACAATTCACGGACTTGATCACGACAGCAGCTTCTCAAGACTTCAGACAGGAAAATGGTAATGTGCAATATTGCTTCGAACTTAAATGGAATTTTTAGAAGGATCGGTAAAGCCACTTAGTGAAAAATTGACTGCAAAAAGCCGTCGGGCTAAAATTAAACTTACGCTTTAGCGTGAATAATGCAGGATCTCACGGCTTCAAAAAGATGCAGAATTTTGAAGCTTTGATACATTAGTAGCTACATCTTGAAATGAGAATTAATCTTAAACAAAACTTCCTTCAAGTTTCTTTCATTTGCCCAGTTTACGTTTGGAATTTTAGGCTTCTGAAGCGTATTGATTTGAAAAGCGCATGGTGACATCTGATATGCAGCGTGCGGCCGACTTACTGTGCCATCGCATTGTTGTTTATTTAATAATTGTGTTCAGTTTACGACCTTTTACATGCAAAGATTTACTGCAGTACTTCGGAAAATGCAAACAAGTATTTTTTTTTTGTTATTAGTTATAGTGATGGATAGCATAAAAAGCAATCTGAGTGTTAATTTTGTGGAAGGAATTCAGTACTTAGTTTTCCGTTATCCCACGGCAATCTCACGGCTTATCTCCAATTACCGCTTTTCTGTACCAAGATAATACCACTGGTGGTTAAATAAATGTCAGTGACAGTTATACAGAATGAAAACCTACCTTTCATAAAAAGCAATGTGAGTGTTAATTTTGTGGAAGGAATTCAGTAGTTGTCCGCTATCTCACGGCACCATGATTCGCAAATTATTATCCCCAGTTACCGCTGGTGGTGGTTAAATAAATGTCAGTGACAGTTGTACAGAATGAAAGCCTACCTTTCACCAGAGTGTTTCGAACTCGTGTTATATTTTGTAGAAAGAGTTCGTGTTTTTGCGAGTTGTTAAAATGACGCGCGGAGGTGAAGAAATTTTTTTCACCGTCTTCAAGTTTGGTTTGGGGTCAATTCATCAAGGTTGATAATTAACTTTTCAAACCATCAATTGGTCTTTCAGCGTGTCTAGTTGTAATAAACGTTTACTTCAGAAAAGAATTGTTTGTCTGAATTTAGTACGCATATGGTATAATTTTTCCCACTCGCACGTTTGTGTTAAAAGCCGTAAAAGAACCAGGGATTTTTTTTTTTTTTTTTTGGGGGGGGGGGGGGGTGGGTGAGCGTTAATAAAAGCCTTCTGGACTGTGAGTCAATGGGTTAATCAAAAATCGCTTTCAATACTAACATTTCCCCAATGCATACTCCATGCGAAATAGTCGAATCTCGAAGAGATCTTTGATTTTTTTCAATTTTTGCACTAAACCTCCTTATTTCTGCATCGCATTTCCTCCAAACTGCATTTTTCTTGGCCAATCAGAATCAAGAATTGTTTTCATGTATATAATTGGACGAAAAAATGATAGCTCCGACTTAACAGTATTGTAAATAGTGTATGTAATTGTTATCTGAGAAGTCATAATCATGTTGTAACTAGAGTATATGTAATTAGTAACCGTGATATAAGATGTTCAAATTGTATTGTTAGTTATTGTATTTTAAGTAATGTAAGCGTTTTATTTTGTTTGTTTTGTTGTTTTTTCTCTCCCTCTTTATATTTTGTAGTGTATCTGTATGCAAGCGTGTAAGTTTAGTCAGTAATATTCTAGGTCAAATAAATACCGTAAAATTCCGGTTATAAGCCCTGCCACTTATACCGTAATGATTCTATTTAGCGCCCTCCTTCCAATAAGCGCCCCCTTCCGAATAAGCGCCCCCCCTCGAATGTGTTTTTGTCAATAAGCGCCCCTATTCCAATAAGCGCCCTTATTCTAATAAACCCCCCATTCTTATAAGCGCCCCTATGACACTGAAGTCATCGAAGTTGAATAGATAAACTCATGAACATTCACCGTACCATACATGCATATATTTACTGCTGAAATGAACAATTCTTTTAAAAGTAAATGAACTTTCAACAATTTGCTACTGCTACAGTTTCTGTTACTGTTAGTTATTTTAATATTTATTAAAATTTTGTTTTGAACATTTGGTTGTTTCTCAAAAAATTAAATAAGCGCCCTGTCCCGAATAAGCGCCCTGTCTCAAATACTCGAATAAGCGCCCTCCTTTGAGGTGCCAAAAGTAAATAAGCGCCCCGGGCGCTAAATCGAATCATTACGGAAAGCCCCCTCCCGGTTATAGGCCCATCTACCTGGAAACAAAATAAATGCATCCCGTTAAAGCCCCCCCCCCCCCCCCTTTCCCCCGGATAATCTCTACCTGGAGAGTCAACGCATGCCTTTTTTGGATGGGGTGAGAAAGGAAAGGTTGGGAAAAAAGCTTATTTCCTTGATCTTCATCCTTTGTTTTCCTTTTGCAGTTGTAAAAAGGTCTTGCCACAGTGGGTTTGTAAAGTGTGAACACGAGTGTCACCACACAAACAAGGGAAGAGCTATATGTCGCTGTAGGGCAGGGTACACCTTGGAAAGTGATGGAGAGTCGTGTGCAGGTACAATCCAACAATAATCTAAACAAAAATTTGTGTTACAGAGGTTGTGTAATAAATCGCATGGAGCGTCATATCGCACAGCTAGAGTTTTAAGGTAACCGCTTTAGTCGTGCCTCCCGAATAATATAACACTTGGTCCGAAGAGTAAAGAAAGATCTGTTTCGAGATTCCGGCCCAAATGGGTCTAATTATCGAAAACATTTGGCGAGTAATGTCTAGCGACATTGACTGTTAGCTCATTACTTCTTAGTTGTTCTTTGTTGTGAAGAGTTGATATATATTTCGCTCGTTTCCTCCTTCCTTTCGTCGCGCTCTCAAAAATTAATGGGTGCCCAGCCGCTAAATGAAATCAATTCGGGAATTTGTTGAAGTGAACGTCTTCTTAGGTTCGAAATGAAACCTAGCCTTGTCTCTTTCTTACAAATTGACATTCAAACTTTCAAAACAAATTTATGATATTATCTACCCAATTTTGACGCGGACTACTGAAGCAAATGGAAAAAAAAAAGAAAAATTAGTTTTGTAAGAGTTCTTTGATCGTTTTTTGCTGTGTACGCTTGTCATGTTGAGACTCGACAGTTATGAAGCCTCGCTTAAGGTTTTGTCTGACAACTGTAAAATGAAAACATATTTTCAGAATCAAGAGATTAGAAATTTAATCACTTAACGGCCTTCTTCTGGGATAGATAATCAGGGTTGAGCACCTGATGAACCAATATCACAGGTTCTTGAGCTGGCTTAAACAATTTCCACTATAATAAAAAAACTTAAATTAATTTATAATAAATAAATAATTAATGAAATTAATTAATCAATCAATCAATCAATCATTTCTTTGTCCCTTTACCGCCTTAATTATATATTTACCTATTTAACTTTAGCGGATGGTTGTCAAAACTACCAAACTCTGTCCGATGCAGAAAGAAAGCACGACTACGTATCGGTATACCCTAAACAATGCGACTCGAGCCTTTCAATTCGCTGGTATCGTTTCCAAGGCGCTGCAGGGACACAAATGGCGACCACATGTCCACCGGAGAACAGATGTGATGCAAGCTTCCCGGGCTGGTTGAGTGATGGTCATCCTACAGTGGCTGAGGGTGTAGTCACAAGAAAAGTCTGCTTTCACAAGTGGGGAGATTGCTGCAGGGAAACGAGGTACATTCAAGTGAAGAACTGTGTTTCCTACTACGTCTACAAGCTGGTTCCAGCACGGAGTTGTTACTCACGTTACTGTGGCGCCGACAAAAGTAAAAGTGAAACTTTCTTTTCTTTCTTTCTTTTTACTTTTTCTTTTTAGGCCCTGCAATCATTTTTTTTCAATATTTTTCATACCCCCCCCCCCCCCCCCCCTCAAACATCAAGAGATAAAGTCTGCTTTTTATTTTAGCCAATTAAAAAGCGCGGAACACTGAGCCGATATTCATTTCATTTTCTTCGGGCTCCTTCCTTTATTATTATTATTATTATTATTATTATTATTATTATTATTATTATTATTATTATTATTATTATTTATCTATCAATTGATAACTTTTTAACTATCTCCTTTTTCTTGTACGAGAAGTTAAGGTTTACCAAATTTTTGTCGGGATAAATCTTTTTATCGCCAGTTGAACTTGGCATCATCGCGCGTGCGAAACGTTGTTTGAAACCCTTTTAAACTCTGACGTTTGAAGACGAATCATGCAATTGACACTTGATACCCCGCCTTCCATTTTTCAAGGCATCTGATGGGCAGTTTAAAACAACGGGAAGCCATAAAACTCATCAAAGTAGTCAAAAACTTGTCAAAAATATGTGAAAAACTTTCTCGGGTGACTACGGTTCGAGGCGCTTGACTGTAATTGCTTGCCTTTTTACTTACCTATATATTTATTTATTTAGTTTTAGCGGCTGGTTGTCAATAATAAATAATTAATGAAATTAATCAATCAATCAATCAATCAATCAATCAATCAATCAATCATTTCTTTGTCCCTTTACCGCCTTAATTATATATTTACCTATTTAACTTTAGCGGATGGTTGTCAAAACTACCAAACTCTGTCCGATGCAGAAAGAAAGCACGACTACGTATCGGTATACCCTAAACAATGCGACTCGAGCCTTTCAATTCGCTGGTATCGTTTCCAAGGCGCTGCAGGGACACAAATGGCGACCACATGTCCACCGGAGGACAGATGTGATGCAAGCTACCCGGGCTGGTTGAGTGATGGTCATCCTACAGTGGCTGAGGGTGAAGTCACAAGAAAAGTCTGCTTTCACAAGTGGGGAAGTTCCTGCAGGGAAACGAGGTATATTCAAGTGAAGAACTGCAGTTCCTACTACGTCTACAAGCTGGTTCCAGCACGGAGTTGTTACTCACGTTACTGTGGCGCCGACAAAAGTAAAATTGAAAACTATCTTTTTAATGAATTTATTAAGTCTGTATTTATTTAACTATTTTTTTGTATTTTTTAACGTTGTAGGCCCGTTAAACAAAAAATTCGCGATCCATTTTCATTAATTTCCTTCTAAGTGGCCCGGTTCGAGCAGTCAAACTGTAAAAGAGGGATAAAAAAATAAGAATGATTCGACACGTATAACCAAAGAAAGTGAACCACATGACTTGGACTATACCAAACTATCCACGTGAGATAGTACTTTAAATCTGTACAATCAAAATATCTTGTTAGGGACGGACCATTATTTTCTTGGAGGGTGGTATGAAAAACTTCCCTCTGCAAACTTTTTTTTAATTTATGCACCTCTGCAAACATCCTTTTTTGAAATGCAAACTAATTTTTGTGCACATTTAGTGTTTGCAAGCAATTTATTTTGTCTTTTTAGGCCCTGCAATCAATTTTTTTCAATATTTTTCAATTTTATTATTATTATTATTATTATTATTATTATTATTATTATTATTATTATTATTACTATTATTATTATTATTATTATTATTATTATTATTATTATTGTTATTATTATTATTATTATTATTATTATTATTATTATTATTATTATTATTATTATTATTATTATTATTATTATTATTATTATTATTATTATTATTATTATTATTATTATTATTATTGCCCCCGCAGGGTTTTGGCCCAGAGGCCAAAACCCGAGGAGGCATCATTGTAGTCCGCGCGTATATACCTGATTGAAGAAACGTTGACCCTGGAAAGCATAAACCATGAACGATGCGATACAAATGTGTACTAGGAAATCGGAAAAAAATTAATCCTCGTCTGTGACGAAATGAACACAATGGGACAGGTTGCATAAATCTCGCCTTTAAGGCTCTCAAAGAAAGAAAATATCTTTTAGATATCTTTTAGATATTTTCTTAATTAGAATTAAAATCATCAATAGAATGAATATTACTAAGCTAACCAACGCTGTCTACCCAGAATCCCGTTGGGTCATATCGTCTATGGTTTATGCTTTTCACGGGGTCAACCTTTCTTCAATTAGGTGTATACAGTATATGTATATAATATACCAGACAAAATCTCGAGTTGGCCAAAGTCGGCCCGCAAGTAGTATCGGTAGGTGTGATAAAATGCCCGCAAGTAGTATCGGTAGGTGTGATAAATTTCCCTGTACGGTGATTGGTCAATGATGACGCAAGATAAACGATGATTGGGTAATAATGACAAACCAAAGCGTGAGCACGTACACAAATGACAACAAGTCAACAAACGACGCTTGCAAACGTTGATTGCAGTTGGATTGCTACAGTTTCCTTCGAGCTTTATTGATTTCACAAGGTCTAGAAGCCGAAACTTACGCAATTGATATGATCAAAAACATCACTGTACGGAGGCAGCGTGGCCTAGTGGTTAGGGCGCTGGACTTGTAATCCGGAGGTCCCGGGTTCAAATCCTCCTCCCTGCCACTAGATGGATTTGTCTTCGGTGGTCCCGAATTCAACTCCTCCACGCTTTGTATATAGCCAACTGGTCAGCCTCCTGCCAGTTGGGATTTTTAACAAGTTTCTGTTTGATTTGTAATATTTTTTTCACTATTTACAGTGTCCTCAATTAGTACAGCTGTGCTAAATACAGTGACACTTAAATAAAGTGATTTATTTATTTTTTTTATTTAAGAATAGTACGTATTGGTCTAGAAATTTCTCTTGATAGCGTGTTGCGAGCAGCTCTCGTTCGCTCGCAGGAATGACAGACTCAATCCGAAATCGAGATTTGTCAGACACAAATCACACTTTGCACTACGGCTCGAGGCGCTTGACTGTAATTGCTTGCCTTTTTACTTACCTATATATTTATTTATTTAGTTTTAGCGGCTGCTTGTCAAAACTACCAGACTCTGTCCGATGCAGAAAGAAAACAAGACTACGTATCGGTATACCCTAAACAATGCGACTCGAGCCTTTCAATTCGCTGGTATCGTTTCCAAGGAGCTGCAGGGACACAAATGGCGACCACATGTCCACCGGAGAACAGATGTGATGCAAGCTTCCCGGGCTGGTTGAGTGATAGTCATCCCACAGTGGCTGAGGGTATAGTCACAAAAAAAGTCTGCTTTCACAAGTGGGGAAGTTGCTGCAGGGAAACGAGGTATATTCAAGTGGTGAACTGCGACACCTTCTACATCTACAAGTTGGTTCCAGCACAAAGTTGTGACTCCCGTTACTGTGGAACCGACTAATCCCGCTGCAAATGATCTCAGTACAGTGAATGCTGATATTTTTTTTCCTAATAAACTTTACTTAGTTGCTATTGCTGGCTTGATGAAAATGAACAAAAAAATGTCTCTTTCCTGTGTGTAGATATTATTGAATTGTTGGTCAACCTTAACTAGTGTTCTGCGTGTTAGTATTGTAAGTAGCGTGTATTGTAAGCATTAAGTGGTCTTTTTTAATTTATTAATAGTAAAAAGTAAAAGTAAAGTCTGCTTACGAGCCTAGTGGCCCATCAGGCAGGAGCTTACCCCCAGCCGGTACCCGCTGCACCTGGGTGGAGAGAGGCACAATGAGAGTAAAGTGTATTGCCCAGGAACACAACGCAGTGCACCGGCCAGGGATCGAGCCCGGACCGTTCGATCCTGAGTCTAGCGTACTAACCATTAGGCCACCGTGCTTCCCAATTTATTGATACAATGTAACTTATTGTCGTGTAAGTAATGTAAGTAATTATATTGTAAGTAATTATCCCATAAGTAGTGTAATTAATTGACTGTAATGATTTTTTTCTTTCATGTGCTTTGCAATTAAAAACCAAAACAAAACAGCAATTTAGATATTAAAAAAATGTCTCTTCTCCTCCCCCCTCGAGGTACCCTGAGATTCGAGCACGAAAATTCCCTAGTCACGCTATGGAGAGCTCTTTATAGTGTGTCGTAGAGCGATTCTCCCTCTTCTGTATGAATTGCTTCTAGTACGTTGTTAAATGCAACGCTGAGTCAGAGCGCTGCAAATTTTCTAATCAGTCCAAAATTGTAGTAACTGGATTGCTTAGGGCCACTTATACACAGGGTACTGTTTGGCCCAATTTTTGACGGCTTTGAGTGTATAACCTCTTATTTTTATTGAAACGATATACAGTAGTCTTTGCACTGTGCTGTTGAGAGAAGAAATGATTTGTCAGTGAAAAAGTCGAATACGTCAAAATCGTCAAGAAAAGAATTTAAAGGCATGAGTGCAAGAGCCGCCTTGAATTTGAGGTTAACTGAAATTGATTGAAGGATTTCAAAATAGTTTACATGTGATAACTAATAACAAGAGATTATCAACTTTAAGTGTAATGTTTTTTGTGCTCTAGTAGCCAATATACATGCCTATCACGGCCTTCAGGTATCGATTGGTTATGCATCAGTCAATTCCAGCAGTGCCCACTCCCCCCCCCCGGGCAACCCCGGGGCATTTCCTAATGTTGCCCGTCCCGGGGGTGGGGCATTTGCGTACCTCGGGTTGACCCCCGGGCATTTGACACGTGGTTTCGAAACCGTGGAGTGAGTCGCGTATTCGTGATGGAGGCGTTTATAGGCCAAGACGTGGACTACGTTGCAGATTAGCTAGTCCGTGAAGGACTAGAGAAGCTCGTGGATGTTCATGGATGTTTTTAAAGGTATATTTTCTCAATTTTAGATATTTCTTCATTGTCAAGAAGCAACAACTTGTATTATATTCTTATATCACCTATCGAGAGATTGAAAACAATCAACCCGGGAGCGGGGCATTTGCCCGGTTCCCTCATCCCCACCCCGGGGAATTTACCAAAGAAATGCTAATGCCCGGGGGTCAGCCCGGGGGGGGGGGGGGGATGGGCACTGCTGGAATTGACTGATGCATTAGGCCTTGGGGAACTTACTCACTTGACCGCGTGGAAGCAACGGGAAATTGGGCACTATTTCGCAGGATGGGGCCTGGTAAAACACTACTGGAATTTCAAAATGGCGGCCGAGGGTGATGAAACACGATTTTCGTGCGTGATCGCGTGATATTGCTTGTAATAAGAGTGTTGAACGTTTAAAAGTTTATATACATTTCGCACATACGATGAGTGAACGCCAAGCAATTCCTGAGCGGCCAACAAAGCCACAGAGGCCATCCATAACTCGATTTATTCGCTACGAACATCTTTTAGCTGGAGTGTCTGGCGGTGTTTCGTCAACTCTTGTTCTGCATCCGTTGGACCTGATAAAAATTAGATTACAAGGTAAGCTACAATGAATAACTAAGTACGCCTTATGTAGTTTTCTTGTAACTGCATTTGGAGTAACTGCAGAATACCCCGCCACATCGAGTCCCTTACTGAAAAGAGCTGGCTACGCGGTACGCGGTAGGGGAAAATAATTAAAATCAAGATGGCTAGGTATCTTAAGTAGCTGGCTACGCGGAAAGAATTAAATTCAAGATGGCGAGGTATCTTAAGAAGCTGGCTACGCGGTACGCGGTACGCAGAAAGGATTAAATTCAAGATGGCGAGATTTCTTTACTTGCTGGCTACGCGGTACGCAGAGAGTAATAAATGCAAGACTGGAAGTTATCTTTATAGTCGTTGGCTCATGGATTAAAGAACGAGGTATATTCATGTGTGGCGCGCTTGTTTCGGCTCAAGGATGCATGATTTTCGGTATTTCTTTTTGTTTCGCGTTTTTAGAACGAGACATTTTATAGAGCATTTTCTCACTGCGTACCGCGTAGCCAGCACATAACATTGCTTGAACTTGAATTAATTAGTTTCTGCGTACCACGTAGCCATCTACGTGGAAGTTAGTTCGAGTGGCAGGGTATTCTGCAGTTAAGCCCTGCATTTTACCCGAATACCCTGCCTATCGAGCCCTTCACTGAGCAGAGGTGGCTACGCGGACATACGACTAGGGACAGTGCGTCTCCCAGGCACTTAGATTACCGGTAATTTCTATCAAATTAAAAGAAGGAAACAAAGACAACTATGATAAGAAAGTAGGGGATTTGGACCCGGGATAAACCCATCACAAGAATGCCTTACGACCACTAGACCACCAATTTGTTACCCTTACAATTATTAATAGCTAACGGTAAACAGGCTAACTGGAGTGCTTTGTAGGGTAACAGGAGTGCTTAATAGGCTAACCAGAGTGCTTAGTAGGCGAACCAAAGTGCATAGTAGGCTAACCAAAGCGCCATTCAGACCAGCTTCTCACCATAGGATACCATTATTACTTGTTCCCAGTGCTTTTGGAATTTGTGAGACGTGCTGCCCCTAGACACTTATGCTACTCAGTATGTAGTGACAGGGCCTTACAAGGCTAACCAGGGTGCTTAGTAGGCTGACCAAAGTGCCATTCAGGCTAACCTCTCGCTAACTCTCGCTATACAATACCATTATCACTTGTTCCAGTGTTTTTGGAGCTTAGGATCCAGGCGCGTTGTCTCTAGACGATTTCGCTACACAGTACATGTAGTGAGAGGGCGCTACAAATCAATAGTAATCGATCATCGGACACTAATCAAGTTCTCAATATTACTTGATAATACTTGATAATTGTTAATCGATTAGCTAAAATAATCGATAAATATCGATAATCACAAGATCTGGCTGGTATATGAGAGACAACCCCAAGTTTTGGGAGCAGATTTTTTATTATATCAGTTTACTTGGTGGAGAGAACAAGTCAACTCAGTTTTGTCTTACCCTAAAACCTCTCTCATTCTTGGCCATTAAATCTGTGATAACTCATTCACATAAATTGGAGCAGGTTTTAAAACTGAAGTGCGGGTGAAAGCAGACTTTAAAGATCAGTGTAAACATTTGAAACATTAATTGATAAAATTATGTTGTTGGAAAGTTAAATTATATTAAATGGTATGGAAATCGAGGATTTGAAAGTCAAATAAAACTTATAGAATACAAAATATTAATACTACGAACAAGTTACAGGGTAAGATTTCGAAAAGTAGTTAGCGATACTTTAGCCTCCGAATAAAACACAAACAAAAAGAATCCGTCAGCATTTGACGACTTTGACAGGCTTTGTGACTCTTATTTACACAAGGGCGTCTTTGTAGATTCTTTGTCGCTGATAAGAGAAAAAACTTTTGCCCGCTGAATCCTAAACAAACATCTCTGGCCTTTTGAACGGATGACTGTTGCCGTCCAAGCGGTGAAGATTTCCTCTGAACAGATACTGAGCTGTTTGAACGAGCGTTTTTTCCTGAACGGATGACCGAAGCCGTTCAAATGGATTGAGAGATTTTTTGAATGGATGACTCAAGCTGTTCGAACGGATCGAGAGATTTTTTGAATGGATGAGCCGAGCCGTTCAAACGGATGCAATTTTTTTCTGAACAGATGACTCAAGCCGTTCGAACGAATCGAGAAATTTTTTTGAACGGATGAGTTGAGCCGTTCAAACAGATGCTAATTTTTTTCTGAATGGATGCCCGATGCCATTTGCACGGATGCAAATTTTTTCTGAATGGCTGATAAATGGCTTGTGAACAGAATTCCGTTCAAAAACAGAAAGCCGTTAGTGTACGTTTTCGCGTGAGAGGTCACATGTGTATATGCTGGTAGACGCTGAAAACATGGTGAACACTGTTCCTCCACCAACAGAAACCAGGCTGGATTGAGCCAATTGTTAAATGAATTAATTTTAGTTTTTGCATAAGCTGTATATCGGTATCTAATCAGGCAATATACACGGGAGTCACTATTTCCAGCTACATGTATTTACGCAGATTTCTGGTATTTCTTTGCTGATACATGATACTGGTGATAGCAGACATGTGATGATGAAAGGTCACGTGATTAATAAGAAGCATGTGTAATGACCGTCTTTGCTCACTTGATTTAGTTATGTTGTGTTTGGATGAAGGTGTTATCTTCTTGGCTATTCCCTCAAGTCAGTTTGAGTTTACTTAATAGTCAAATTTTTACTTGTGGTTAGTTGTTACTAGTTGTTGCAACTTACTAAAGTGTGGATGTGTACCAAAGTTAGTTTACACCATTTCTGCGTCTTTGTTCTCTTGTTGACGTGAGGGCGGTGTACATGTATAACATTTGCAAACTGCAAACTGCAGATTGCAGACTGCAGACTGTAGACAACAACTGCTTTTTTAGCAAAATAGTACTGGCCCAAACAGCCAAGGAACAGCTAACCACAAGCAGACTGCAGCAAAGGCTAAGCAAATGGCATGGGAAACTTGTGGTTAGCCTTCACTGCAGTCTGCAAATGCCATACACCAACGTGAAGATTACACGTACAATTTTTTTTACATTTTACACCGAGTAACATACTGTACATGTAGATGCAAGAGTAGTCGCAGTGAACGCGGTGGTCTTGGTGTTTTCATTGCTTAGCATGTTTGTTTCGGCTCATGGAGTAAAGAAGCGAGGTTGTTTTGGCTGACAGGTTGCCACCATGAATTATTTATTTCTCACTGAGTGTTCGTACTGCGCAGCCAGCACGAGTTTGAATTTAATCCTCAATTGAATACATGTAAATATCATTATGAACTTGATTTCTGCATATACCGCCTAGCCTGTGTACAGCTGTCTTGGTTGTACACAGGCTACATACATGTACTGTCTAGCAGCTATGTGGAATTTACATGTACATGTAGTTTGAGTGGCAGGATACTGTGCAGAACTTTGAAAGCAGAGTTTTGAATTTTATTGAAGTGAACTGCGGCCATAAATTCTGCCTGTGGTATGGACTGCATGATCTTTATTTCCCCATTGATACAGGAAAATATCTACCTGTTATAGACCATTACATGTACATGTATGTTGCATTAAAGACACAGAGATTCCTGGTTGTAAATGTAGCACGCACAAAAGAAAATTAATTTGTTCTGATTGGCAAATGACAAAATTACCACACATAAATTGTACATGGTAGACCCTGCAGTATGAAAATTACAGAGCTGTACATGTACCTTTTGAATGAGAGTGTAACTGGGCAAGATGTACACTGTAGAAGGGTATATTTCTCTTCTGCTACTTATTTCAAACTGTAAATTTTGCACAAATTAATAGTTTTTATATAACCTAAGATGGCTTTATACATGTAGTAGTTTTTTTTTAAAAGAAGTTATTGTCAGTTAAATACTGTACGTGATTGTAAATGAAACCCTTTTGTGGTGACCACCATGTAATTCTCCATTGGTGGCTGGTAGGCGGTCAGTGCTCTTGGCCTGTGCTTCTAGGGTTTTTTTATTATTATTATTTAATTACAGTAGTTATTGATATTATATTTGTCAGTGAATGATGGCAGTGGCAAGTTACCAGCGTACAGAGGACTTATTGATGCCGTGAAGTCTATTGTGAGATCAAATGGCGTCAAGGGATTATATCAGGTACAGAAAAAAAAAAAAATATTCATGTACATGTAGTCCTGTACCATTTAATAACTTGTATTTAGAGCAATTTTAATTTAATTTTGAGTACTAGCAATTTTTTAGGGTTACATTAATTTTGCTAAAAATGGAGGTGTGGCAGCCTAATGGTTAGCACACTTAGTGGACTCTTGATTGAATGTTCCAGGTTGAAGCCCTGGCTGGGGTCATTGTGTTGTGTTCTTGGGCAATTATTAAACTTTGCTCTCATAGTTGTACTCCTCTCCATCCAGGTGTATAAATGGGTACCAGTGAAATACACCCTGTGATGGACTAGCATCCCAATCAGGGGAGAGAAGAAATACTTCAAATCGCTTGATGCTGCAGAAACCAGGATAATGATCTCCAGCCTGATGCAGGGCTCGACACTAACTTTTCAACTTACTAGCCTAGTGGCTAGTGACAACTTAGATGTTACTAGCCCAAAAAAATTTTTACTAGCCACGCGGTGATGTCTCCAGTTAAATATCTTCTTATATCCATTATGCCCGGGATTATAGAATTTTAAGAAAAGCAACAATATTCACGTCTCAAACCGCTTGACACAGTCGGCACAGCTTGTGTCACGCTTGACTGGTTTAAACGCAGCGAACGAATTTATCATCTAAATGAATTGCGCTGGTTTTAATTTTGTTCAATGGGCTTGTGTTTTCCTTACATCAAATCTCTCAGGCCGACAGCTCACAAAGGAAAATCCAGACATTTTCCCGTTAAGACTTTCAGGACTCTGTTTTTCTGTGAGACTTCTTTGGAAAAATATCGAGACACCGAGATGTCATTGTTAACACTGTCAGGTCTTCTTTACAAACAGGCGCCGGGGTAGAAATGTTTCAAAAGCAAAACAACTATCTGAACAATACTGCAAACTGTTGTTGGTGAAATTCAAATGCTAAAAACGGCTGATTTAAATTTGGAAGGATATAAATCTTTCTCTAATTATTTTTGTAGTGGCAAGCTTTGTCAGTATGCATATGATGACAAATCACCGATGTGTTGTTACTCAAAATGAAATGTTATCCCTTTATCGTTCCGCACGATTTTGCGCATGATTTAATCAGGAGAAGCTCGTGTTTTGTTCTACTAATTTCAAAACAAAAAAGAACATCGATGTGTGCTTCAGAAAATGCTGTCTTGTTTGTCAAATGCCACGCAACGAAAAGTAAACAGTCTTAAATTTGCATACATGCTGAACAGCAATGCCCAGTAATATGGTATGTCATCAAGAAAGAAATTCCGAGAAAATTGTTTGCGTATGGCTTCCTTGTGAATGACAGAAACTAGTTCGGCCAATTTCATTTTGCTTACTAGCCAAAGTGGCTAGTGGAAATCGAAAACCCACTAGCCAAAACTGAATTTCTACTAGTCTGTGGCTAGTTGGCTACCGTTAGTGTCGAGCCCTGCTGATGGGCCACTTGGCTCGATGGAGACTTTACCTTACTTGCTAAAAAATTAATGCTAAGGGGAAGCTGGAATACTACATACCATGCAGGGGATACTGCAATACTCCTCTTACTGCTTCAGAAACCAGACTTGAAAGTAGCCAACCCTGTTTGAGCTGAGGGTTGTCCAATGCTGTTGACTACATTTAGATTCCCACCGAAAAAGAGATAGTACGAATCTTTCGATTCGTCAAATGAATAATTTCATTCCCGATCCGACAAGTGGAGTTGTCAATCGGAAAATTATATCCCATTAAAAAGACGTTAGCGGGACTTGTTGCAAGATATTTTTCAGGCATGCCCCCTGTGAAAGTTTTTTTTTTGGTTTGTGTGCCTCACAATCTTTCAAGTCTTAGAAAACTCTTACTACTATTATTCATTCTACCTTTGTGGTGTCCACTTAATTGGTGTTTATAGAACAAGGAATATACATGTACATGTATTTCAGGTCATCATTTGCGTGCGCATGGCATGTCTCGCTATTTGACAATTTTTTGTCTGTTTCTTCGTATTATACTGGCTCGGACCAATTTCCGACTTTCTACTGCAAAGTGAAGAAGGATAATTATGTTGAGGAGCTTAATTTTAATGCCCAGTCAGTACAGTCGCTATGCTATGTTTGGCTTCATACCACCTTTTTTTTGGCTTTAGTTTGGTGTTTTTAGAATGAGGAACATACCCCTAGACATTTAATCCTCCTAAAATGTTCTGCAATTGGTATAGGATTTAATGGAGCCGAAAACAATTATTGTAGAAATGCACGCATTTTAGGTATCCTACTGATGAACGGTTACAACAATTAGATATTTACAGGAGCTACTATAATTGTGTTCGTGGTCTGTCCCCTTAGAATTAATTTAGGTGACACACTTTTGTTTACAATTGTTGCATCGTGAATAAAATTATTCATGTGTGCGAATTGAGTGAAAAAATGTTGGTCAAATCAACAACCTTGGCCCGCTGGGACTGTTGTTACTAATGAGATGTGATTTTTCGGGTCGTGAATAATAATCCATTTGTGATGTTGGCAAATCGAATGAATGGATGGAACCAACAGGCACTGCATCCAGCTAATTGCTAATGAGATGTAATTTTCTGATTGACAACAAATAGAAAGTTCTCTTTTTGGATGGAATCTAGAGTCAACAGTATTCGATATGGATGTCAGAGCCATGACAAGCACCTTGACGTACATGTAGGCTCACATCACCAAGAAGCTTATTTCCAACATTTATTTTATGCTGTTGCTGTTGTTATTTTTTGCTGGGTGCAAAAAAATTTTAAGCTATGTTTTTCTAATTTTACTTTTTTTTACTTTTTCTTCCTTTTGCCTCCAGGGTGTGACGCCAAATGTTTGGGGAAATGGATCAGCATGGGGTCTGTACTTTTTCAGGTAAATTACTGGTAATGTCCATCAGTGTTCTTATTCAGCATGTAATAACAATTTTTGTACTATTTTATTGGCTGAAAAAAAGAAAATCCCCTAGAAAGCCGATTTTTCTGTCATACTGAATAATAAAGGAGCGATAGTTGAGAGACTGGGCACTAAACAATGTAACTGACTCATTAAGTCAGCCCAGTACTAAGCTCATATTCCATAACTTTGTTTAGGGGGTGTTGATTTTTTCAACATTAAATTTTAGCAGAAATAAATGCAGCCACAAAAGCAAAAAAATGCTCTTTAGTCTTACACTTGTCCTTTAATATTCCTTATAACTACAGTAAGGGAGTGATCCATTCAACCAAAATTTCCAGAAATTTCGGTTCGCAACTCAATGGAACGGTTTGGCAACTGGGAAAGCTCGGGAAAATGAGGTCCCCCTTTTGAGGACGACCACTTTACTGGTCGGACTGGTCCAATCAGGAATTTCCCATTCCATTGGACATTCCCATTCAGTTTTATTTCTCCAGCGTCTTAACTTCACTAATAGTCCATGGGCCCAGACCCCAAAATTAGGCATTTGGTACCATTTTGAGGGACAAATGCTATCATATATTTTTCGAATCCTTGAACACTCTCGTTCATTTTGGTATGTGATAGCAATTCCAAAAGAGTAGCTTTCTTGCTTAAATCACGTGATTTCTGACGTCATCTTTCCAAAATTAATGTTGCATTTTAATGCTCGAAGGGTAATGAAAAATCACTTTATCGAAACTTGAAACACGTAAATGTTGTGAGAGAGGCCTGACAAAGTACAGGAAAGGCAGCTGATGCTAGCCAAGGGCTTTTGCCGCACTTAAGGGTTTTTCTCTTTATGGTTTCCATGGCAACAAAGCCGGATTGCAATATAGACCTTTTATATATCGAGACTGATGTTAGAATTTCAAAATATGGACCGAGTTTTTAAATGAATCATGTAGAAAAAACAAGGATTTGTATTTTACAGTACGGACCGATTATTTGAGGTTAATAAGAGTTATACTGATGTCTTTCTTATAAAAATGAAAGCATTTCGAGCCAACAGATGCGCGCGGGAGGCGGCCTCATTTGACTAAAGCGCGTGGGGGTTTTTATCTAACGTCATTGAAATTACAAATCTTGCCAGTGTATCTTATAAACTTTTTCTTTTTACATATTCTTGCCATAAAGAACATAAAAATCTTGTAAATTTGATATCGATTCAGTGCTTTCTTTTGAGGATAGAGCATTTTGACATTCGCGAAGTCCCGGATGAACGTGTTTCTTAATTGTCACAAAAACGTGTATTCCGGCTTCATTGCGTTGTTAAATTACAGACGCGACATCAATCACAAAGTAACATCTAAAATAATGTTAAGTGAAGATGAATAATATTAATGGAAGGGTTTTCTCGACTGATTATGCATTTCTTTGGCCCCCTATTTGTGCCCCAAATTAAAGAGGGAAAGTAACATTGTGGCTGCATACTCAACACTGTTTTGTCTCACAATTATTTTCTTAAGAACTTGGTTGTAAAGAATGCCACAGAGCTTTAATTTGGCCTGCTCTATTAACCAATTCCTCTCTACACCCAGGTGTATAAATGGTACTGGTGAAGTTACTGCAGGGGGGGGGGGGGGGGGGGGGGAGCCCTGTGATGGATTAGCATCCCATCCAGGGGGATTAGCAATAGTGCTAGTCGCTTAATGCTACAGATACCGGGATAAGCTCCGGCCTGATGGGTCACTTGGCTCAAACACAAACTTTTCCTACTTACCATAAACCCGTAGTTTTCAAGGACGTTTTTCATACGAACAAATGTTATGACCATGTTATAACGGGTCTATTAGTTCTACGAGAAATGATAAAAGTTGTTTTCAGTGAAAGCAAGGAAACTGGATACAACTCGAGATCATTATTACATAAATTCCGAAGTTCTTTAGACAGAAGAGAACAACTCAACTCAGAAAAAAACACCACAAGTCGACACGAGCAACTTACAGCGTGTTTGTGAAACTTTCGAAACCTGTGAAATGTGTAGTGTAACCCACAAAATATTCAGAACGAGACGGCATTGGATGCTAATTAACGGTTCTGACTGAGAAATAGTCATTGTTCCCTTTCTGAAAGATTAGAACATCATAGAACTTAAAGCTGTCCAGTCTGTTCGTACTCAACTTCATTCTGTTCTTAAAATAAATAAATTGACGTCTTTTAAAAGAAATCTTCCGAAGAGCTTGTGAAGAACAGGAAATTGTGGCCTATCAGCGGCGGCACATTGACAACATTGTTTTTGGATACTTCCTCCTCGCGGAATGATATATCAGTCAACCCAGTCCAACTACTTACGTTCCGCTTTTTTCACTTTGCAGGAAGGTGCAGTTAAATTCAAAGCAACTTTTTCTTTTATGTGTGCTCTTTCGTCTGTTCAAATATTATTCCATAATTTTCTTGCTCGAGGATTACAGCACTTAACCAGCATTGTTGAAGTGTTAACGAGGCTCTGTTTTGTTCTTGCTAATTTAGCCACTGTCGTTGGGGGGAGTTGGGTTCCAAAGTGTCAGGCTTGGACAGCGATACCGTTGACCCTGTGGGACATTTCAGAACGGCAAGGGAGGTGTTACTCTGAGGTAGTGGTTTTACATTTTCATGGGTCCAACAGGGCTGGATTTGTAAAGACAAAGTGCCGTTTTAATTTCTTAAGGTGGCTGGCTACCGTTTCCAACACTTTCAAAGACTTAGATTTCGATTGGTCGTTATAACCACTCTTAATCAGTTGATGCTACAATCATGGTGTCAAACAAATGATTAGTGATTGGTGAACACGTTGTTGTCTTTTTCATTACACAATATGTTACCATAGCAACACTACAACCTGTTAAAAACACCCTTAATTTTAGCTTTAAGTGCTTCTAACTCAAAAACGAGCCCGGTGACCCCCATTTTTTGTTACGAAATTTTGATCAGCAAGACAAGATGCAACTTTTGGCAAAGTTTTAAAAAAATCTGCACATGGGGTTCAGAGCCACCTTAAATTTTCGTAAATTTAAGGTGGCTCTGAACCCCATGCGCAGATTTTTTTAAAACTTTGCAGAAAGTTGCATCTTGTACTGTTGATTACAATTCGATAATAAAAAATGGGGGTCACTGGACTTGTTTTCGAGTTATAAGCACTTAAAGCTAGAATTAAGGCTGTTTTTAACAGGTTATACTGTTGCTATGGTAACTTGCAATGTCCAAAAAATAGCCATAACTTGTTTACCGGCCATTGGGCATCTGTTTGATGCCATAATTGTTGGGTCAACTAAAAAAGACTTTTGGCATTGATCCGTCAAAATTGAGGTGTTGAAAAATGCAGGAAACTGTTCTGAGCCACCTTAATTGCGAGAAGGACTTCTAGCTCCCTCCTAGGCAGTTTACACTTCTAATTACCACAATGTATATCAAGTTCTTCTAAAACATTTACTGCATTTTTGCACTGCTCTCACGGCTAGGGTGACCACCAACCTTATCCCCGGGCGTTCTTTAAAGGTGTCACTGCTAATAAGCTGAGAATGCTAGTGAATAGGCTGTGTGGTCATGTTATTTGAACGGCTTCTTGTGAAATAATTGCGTATCAAATGTATTAACTTCCTTAATTTCATCGATACTGTTGCATTACGTGCTGCTCCCTTATTGTGATAATTGATGTTATATTTCTGGCCAGCTGTAGTCAATTACAAACAGTTCGAGGAGAGTTTGAGGCCTTTTACGTCGCCAAGCGCGAAAAGGACAGATAATGTTGTAATAATGCCCATTGTTTCGTCTGCTCGAAAATTTGAATGGCTCTATATTTTTTGGAACGTTTCATATATATGCTTTTCTAATTACAATTTTTTTTCAAATCGTAGATTGTGTTTTTGCATTTGAAGATCTTTTTTGGCGGGGTTTTAACCACCTCGCGTCTATTTCTGAGTTTATCTAATTCCCGCTTTAACGGCAACATTTGCGGTGATAAAACATAGACAGAATTTCCCTTTCTCAAGCAATGTAAAGGACTGATTTCAATTCTCCATCTACTGTGGTGCTTTTAAATCATCACTGTTGTCATCACTGCAATAAATGACATTAAAGGGGTTGATTTTTCACCCAGCTGAAGCTGAATGGTGTTTCTCCGATGTACAGAGGATTTTAAGGTAAAAGTTGAGATGCTGTGATTACCGCCTACAAAGAATGCATCTGTCTGTCATATTTTACGACGCATTTTTATCATTTTGGTCAGTGACGACTCTTTCATGGTTATTTTGACATTCTTTTAGCTCGCCACGAGTTTTCCCACCCCACCAACCGGGTTCCTTTCCCTGTTTTGCGCACCTGTCCTCGCATTAGCCAATCTCAAACTTGATTACAGGAAATATCATCTATATATTACATCTTCTGCCGTAAATGCCCCAAAGAAGTTTTCATGAGTAATGCAGGAGACATATTGACTGAATCCTTTAGGAAACATCGCCTCGAGGTGCGATAGCACAACAGAGACTCCATGTACATCTGATGCAACATTTCGATGATAATGAATGCCTCAGCCCATTCAATTCAAGACGTCCTTGTTCCATGGTGCAATCAGGTTTAGTAATGAAGTATTTCCGGACAGCGCAATGCAATATCTTTTAATGTAGAACACTTGTTTCTCTTGGCAACAACCACGATTCCTTTTTTCTGTCATCTTTCTGTTCAACACGCGCACGTGCCATCTTGGCGCGCGCAAACTTTTTTGAATTATTTGCGTACGACTGTAGAGAACAAACTGTGTTTTCCAACATAGTTGTTAGCTTTTCCGAAAAAAGGCAGCAGTGCACAATCGGGAAACCAGTACCGAGCTAAATAACGTCTACAAAACAAATGCTTATTTCAAAAATCAGAACAATATTGATACCCTTTCACGCCTCGAGAAGATATTTCTGGGCTGATATTGTAAGTTAATTATATAAATAATTCTCTTTTAGATTCCTTCAAAATTGCCAAAAATAGTTTTCTAAAGTTTTTAATACAATCTTAATATTTTTTAGGGATTTCTTTGTCCTTTACTGGGGATTTAAATCGATAAATTAAGACCAAAATAACCGTACACCGTAGTACGGCCGCCATCTTGGATTTACCCAGAATGCAATTCAGGACCTTCAAACAGTATTTTGTTCTGTTTTAGTCATTAATTCAAACTTTTACCATTTTATTGAGTGAACTAGTTAATAATCATGTTTCCAATACTGCAAGATGAAATTGAGCAAAACTAGACCATAAGAGGAGTTGTAAATTCTATCTCAATTTTAGCCTCGTTTTCATGCAGAAGGAGAATTTTATACCCTTAAAAAATCCTACTAAGCTACTCTTTCGTGATTGCTATCAGCTCAATTTTAAAACTCCTTCAGATGAACTTTAATCTGATACCACTCACAATTTGTCCCTTTGAATGGTACCGAAATCTGCTCGGGCCCATGGACTATAAGACCTGTAAAAAGATGGCGGTGACAGGCCTGTTCACCAGCGAATTGAAGTGCATGTTTCCAAGCTTGTTTCACACGTGAATCGTAATAATTATTTCCAGACCTTTCCATGACATAAATTCATTGTCACCGACGCGGACGATACGTTCATACAGTTCTTGAAAGAAAAGTTTCTCTTGTTCCTGTCGGGTGCCACTTCGTGTATTGTATTGTAAATGAAACTGAATCATACAGGCAAATATCTTGAATGATTGAGTTAAAAATAGTCTGTAACCGCAGGTAACTTTACCTCTTCTCTTGAAGCAACTAACAGGTAATTATTATCTTGTTGTTGTTCTGTAGGATAGAAATTGTTTGTTTGCTTGAGTAACGAACAAGTTGTACGACAAACCCGCCATTTTGATGTGACCGGTTCAGTCCAGTGGAAAAAACTGTTCCTTTCGACGCATGAAAATTTTGAAAACTCAAACCAGAATTTTTGGTCAAATGGATCACGTCCTAAGATACTGTACTGAGGTTGATGTCACAACCCTAAAGTCTCAGTTTGTTGCGCAAACAAAGACAGGATGCCTTTGTGTGTCATGTTTGCTGGCACCGAAGGGGAAATAAGGAAGTTCCTTGTCATTCTTATCCTTCCGTGACCTGGAAATGAAACACCATAATTTATTTTTGAAATAGCTGCTTATTTGCTCTGAGTAGATTACCAGCAGCCGGCGTGGCCCCCCTTTGAAATCTGGGGTGAGACAGGATGTGGCAACATGTTTGACTGTCATTTTATTTTGCTTCATGCTTCATGGACTAGGAAAACTCTGAGTTTCACAATCTCTTTCGCATTAATATTTTTAAAAATCAAGAATACCTTTAAATCCTATTGATCCTGCTTGTTCTTGCTTATTTTACATTGCCTACTTTTATTTGAAGTTTTTTTAATTATTATTATTCAGACACAAGGCCACTCTACGTTGCTGTACAGTACAATAATTACAATAATTATTTACACACTTTACGATGTGATACTAAGAAAAAAATTAATATATTTAAACTGACTTTAAGGGTGAAAGCTGTTACTTCATTTGGAGTGAGTGGAATTCAATTCATGTACATGTACGTGTACAGTTACATAACTGTAATCTCTCCATTTTACATTTAGTACATTCTATTTTCATATATTTTGTGATTAATTTTACTTGATGCAGTTACAACATTTTAAAAGCATGGATGCAAAAAGACAGTGACAAACCATTAGGAGCTGAGAAGCATCTTATAGCAGGGGCTGTGGCAGGTAGGTAGGGGACTACACTGTCTTATGAACTGTATATGTTGTGGCTCAATATTTTTCCTTGGTTCAAATTTTATTTTCCTTTGTTTCTGGGTATGGTAATGTATGATAATATATGATAAAAAGTTTAAAACATAGGAAAAGAAAATTTGAACCAAGGAGAAAATTGAACCACAACCTAATCAGTTATTAATTGCAACAATATTGAAATAAATAAATAAAAGTTTATTAAAAGACAGGTTACATGTATCTTTTAGTCCACAACATGTGAGAGGCAATGGTCTAAATCTAATGGCTGATGTGCCAGATTCCAGATCAAGGGGTCTGGGCTCAAGCCCTGGCCGGGGTCATTGAGTTGGGTTCTTGGGCAAGACAATTTACTCCCATAGTGCCTCCTTCACCTAGGTGTATAAATGGGTATTGGTGAAATAATGCTGAGGGGGGAAGGAACCTGCAATGGAAGTAGCATCCCATCTAGTGGGGGAGAAGAAACTCTCCTAGTCGTTTGCCATATTGCTACAGAAAGCAGGATAAGTGCAGCTCTGATGGGCCACTATATGTAGGCTCTAATGCAGACTGACTTATGGCCTCCAATGTAATGAAGGGCAATCTGAGCCAAATTAAATTCTTATTTTGCAGACCTGCAGATTGTGGTACCTTGAACCTATTTTTAAACATGGAAAATGTTGGACCAGTGGGACCAAATTCACTCCTTCTATCCTATATCTGGCCCTCCTTCCGTCACTTCCTGTCAGAGTTTTTGTTAATCCGCTGACTATTGTATAGAGTTTGTGCAACATCGTCAGTAATCATTAGGAAGCAGTATAAAATCAAGAGAAGCCATCTTTCGTTTCATTATTTATTTCCTTCTCAATAAACAATTACATACACCTACTTCACAGTGAAGTGATATGTTATAAAGTGACAGTACATGTATCTAACCATGTACATCAGTGTAGCCAAAAAAGCAAACAAAACAGAAAAAAATGTCTTGGTACACCGATTTTCATCATGCCGCTATGTTGTTACCTGTTATGCTGTTGGGTGCTAGTTTTGATTGGTTCACTGGATTGTCTGTGTCCTTTGTGACTGGCCAGAGTGATTACTTTGGTTTTGGTTTTACGACACTCATTTGGAAACTTCTCTATAACCTGGTGGATATTTCTCGGCACTAATACTTAGTGACCCAGTGTACCCCACCAAGAACCTTTGTTATCACCCGGAACCTGCAAACATGTTTAGAATATAATATAACAAAAATTGTATTTTTCTTCTTCTAGGAATTGGAACTCTGACAGTAACAAACCCAATATGGGTGGTGAAAACTCGCTTATGTCTTCAGTACAATGATCCACGAGCTGGGATCACACAAGCACCTCAATACAAAGGAATGTTTGGTGAGTTATTGTTCTATAATAAATTATAACTTCCATGTAATTTTTTTCCATGCAAATTGCGAATACTTGACGTGCACTGTATGTGTGAGGGACACTTATTTTTAATAATTTCATTTTTTGAAGCTCAAAACAATATACATGTATGATTATTAATATTATAATAATTTATTCTAAATGAATAAACAAATGATGCACTGTATGGATGTGCAATGCAATACTAAGGAACTCACTTAAATAATTTTGGTTGTAACCTATGTGTCTGCACATACGTCAGTTGGTTACTACGAACATGAGGGGATGGTGACAAGCATACAGTAACTACTGACATTTATCTAACTATGTCTGATTAGTACAGTCTATTTTCTCCAAAAAAAAAAAAAAAATGGAACAGCTACTCCAGATGGGAACCCAACAGTTTGGAAACTACTGTTTATAAGGAAGGTGTTCATTATGGAAATTCCATCTGCATGTAAGGTGTGTTTTTGTAGAAGCTGACCAATGACAGGGACATACAGTGTATTATTTAATTAATTTATTATGATAATAACAATGATGTTGGTCAACAATGGCAATATAGTGACGATAAAAGCACAAATTTGTCAGAAGGCTCAAACCTTTAAAAGTTTTACAATTCTCTCTCCTAGATGCCCTTTTAAAGTTGTGGAGACAGGAAGGATTAAGAGGATTGTACAAGGTAACTGTATTCCATAGTAACATTGTTGAAAGCCATGCAGTGTATATTGTTGCTTAGGGGTTGGTCATTAACCCGGGGGGGGGGGGGGGGGGGGGTGTTGGGAAAGCAGTGCTTGCAAAGCATGTGACCTTCCCCCTTTCTCTCATTTTCTTTCTCTTATTTTCATTTGCCGCTGTAAACACTACCTCTATTGTTATTCAGGGCTAGGGGCATTGTTATGACCTGTTATCTATTGTTTTAAGAACCAATGAAGTAACTTGTTCCGAGAGGTAGTGGGCGACCCCTTTCTCTTGGCTTAAAATTGACTGACCCACCCCTGATCGGAGGTTGAATATTTACATTACCCACCCCCTCACAATAGAATTCAAGTTAAATTGTGAAATCTGCATACATGACTGTCTGTTTTGTAAAAATATTTGAATCATAATATTATTTATGATGGCCCAACCCCTTTGACTAGCTTGAAATTGAGTGACCCACCCCTTTGCAAGGACTCAAAAACTAGTTACCCACCCCCTCTCTGCTCCACCCCACACCCACTATACTTTCCCTTAAATTATTGTCCCACCACTGCCAATGTAACTTTGACTTTACTGTACCTACAGCGGCTGCATCTACATGTAGATTATAATTATCACAGATACCTAGACCTGATGTACCTGCAGTAATTTTTATGCAGGCAAAATTACAGTTGAATTCTGATATCTCAAGCCCTCAAATTTTTTGAAACTCGCAAAAACTTGAACCAAAACCTGGTTGTTTGCCTTGCATTTACCTTGCTCAGCCAAATACTACAACTCTACCCCCAGTTTCTCAAAATTTTGATTTCTTGAACATATTAATTTTTTGTCACCCTTGGAGGTTCCAGAAATTGAGATTTCATTGTAGCTGCGATAAAATTATTTTATATAATTATATTAATTTTTTGTTACCCTTGGAGGTTCCAGAAATTGAGATTTCATTGTAGCTGCAATAAAATTATTTTATATAATTATTACTTATTATGTTATACAGTAGTTTAGATTTATCTTTGGTAGGAAATGTTTCAAACCAGTTTGATTTTTTCATTTTTCATTGCCTCATATTCATTATCATAATCATGAACAAAACTCAAACTGGTTTCAAAAAATTTAAACCAAAGATAAATTTAACTCACAAAATATAATGTAAAATTAATATACATTAGAGTTTTTTTTTGTATTGTATTTATTTGACTGGCAGGGCTATGCTCCAGGACTTATTGGTGTTTCACATGGGGCACTGCAGTTTATGGCATATGAAGAACTGAAGAAGGCCTACAGTCAGTACTTTGGAACACCAATCAACAAGAAACTGGTACTAAATAAATGTCACTATAATATTGTATTGAAATTTCGAAGCGTACTAACTACATTGTAAAAAATAATGATCACTTTATTTAAGTGCTATTTTATTTAGCACTGTTGCGCTAAATCAACTGGTAGGAGGCTGACCAGTTGGCTATTTACAAAACGTGGAGGAGCTGAATTTGGGGCCACCGAACACAAATCCATCCAGTGACAGGGTGGGGGAATGGTGGGGGGGGGGGGGGGGGGATTTCAACCCAGGACCTCAGCCTTTCAGGACCACTAGGCCATGCTATGTACATGTACATGTGCGTCCTCAACAGACCAAGAACCCTAGAGTGCCCATCTGTGAACGCCCTCCCCTCTGAGCCTCCTCCTAGAATTTAACTAATATTTTGTTTACAATGAGAAATTTATTATTCCTCAATTGGAAGTCATTTATATTTGTAACTTTCTGCACTTGACAACTAACCCTAAGGCCAACATTTTTTTCTAAAAAATATTAAGAAACTTTAAACGGCGATTTTCAATACCATATGATAACATAATATATTTAAATTCTGACATTAGATACATGTATAGTTTAAAATTAGTGCAATACAGAGCTACTACAGAGTGACGCAAATCAGAAACAAACACAACATTATTTCAAAGAAAATGCATTTCCTTTTTTTTTTTTTCAGAGTTCAACAGAATACCTGATAATGGCTTCATTGTCTAAAATTTTTGCTGCCACTGCAACATACCCCTATCAAGTGGTCAGATCAAGACTTCAGGTAAAGATTGGAATTGCTTATCTTTGTTATAATGTTGCAGTACGTCACATGTGTAGTTTTTGAAACCACAAGGGGTGGTGGATGGTTGCCTGTGCATAGGAGGTGCATGCTAGGAAAATGTTTAAGGAAGTTTTTCTTAATAGTAGATTAAGTAAGTGGTGCAGCATGAGGCAGTGTAGGGAGTATTGCATCAGCAATAGCTGGCTGCTACCTCCCCCCCCCCCCCCCCCCCCCACCCCCGGTGAGAGACGAAGACTCTATGCTGATGCATGCCTTCCCATGTCGTAACACTGACCGTGCTATATACCATTTTTGACAGGAAAGGTAGCCCTTTACAAGTGTACCTTCGACATGTTGTACCTTTAGAAGGGACACTGAATCTCTTTTCTTTATTTCAAACACACTTGAATAGCTCCTTAAAACCCTTAGATGAATAGCCTGCGTAGCTGGCGGGATAAGCGGGCTGGAATTTTTTCTTGCACGGGCAAAGCCGGCTGAGCAAGTGAAATTTATCTCAACTCGACTCCTCGCCGATCCCCTCGCTGCTTGGTGGCCAAGACAAAAGCACGTGGCTGCTAAGAAAGCACGTGAACTCTTACACTCGCTCGTGAAATCCCGCCAGCTGCACAGGATATTAGATGAATTGACAGTTCAGTGGGCCTGTTCAAGATATTTTCATCTGAAAGGCGCTTGCTTACTAGAAGAAAGGCACTGTACTGTGATGAACCGAGTAATTAAACTAATGTTACCATTATTCTATTTTCTAAATTTGAAGAATCAGTACACTATGGCTGAATATAAAGGAGCAGTGGACATTATTCGTAAAACGTTCAGGTGAGAGGCAAATTGAAATTTCTTATTCAGAGAAAAACTGAAAGCAAACAAATGGTTAGCACATTCGAGTTAAGCTCCAGATGCTGAGAGTTGACGTCCAGTAGTGTAGCAGCTCTCATAAGCTTTACTGGTCCTCCTGTGTAGCAAGGCCTCTCATGAATGACTTGCTAACCTTCAAGACAACAATAGAGCAAACAACAGGAACAATGCGTCTAGTCCCAAGAACAATAACAACTGCTACACAAAAGGACCAGTAGAATTAAAATATACAAGCCTGATAGATGCTACAGCTCCGACTATAATTACGGGGCCAACTTTTTCGAGAAAGAAAGGACTCATCGTTACTACCACCCTTCCCTCCCCTCCCCCTTCATGCAGTACTTTGCATCCTATGTTCTTCGTTTGGTTCAAGTTTGGTTTTTTGGATTCAAGTTCTAAAAGTGTTTTAAACACCTGAGAGCGATGCCATCTTTCTCTCAGTATCAGATTCGTGCCAGAAATACCATTTAATGACATGCACTACAGATATAAGTGCAATGGTTGAGATTAAAGACGGTGAAATGTATGAACTGATGAGCAAAGATGTTATCCGAAAGTTTCATTCCAGGTATCCCTTACGGGGGATTAAGCTGTAGTTAAAAAAAATTCCACCTTCAAGGTTAGTGCCCAATACAACCGTCGTTTATATCTGATACCTAGAGTATGAGGCTGCCACTTTTATTCATTGAGGGAAGGGGTGGGGGGGTGGGGTGGGTGGCACTGTGAGATTAAATTGTCTTATCCAAAACATGATGTAGAGACTCAGGCAAGGGCCTGAACAAGGACTGCTTGATTCGCAGTCCTTGATTCCGGAGCCGCCGCGCCGCCCAGGCCTAAGTAACCTTGGGTACCACAAGCTGTTGGTATAAGGCGGCCATAATGTGTTATAACTTTGGTTTCCTTTAGATACGAAGGAGTGAAAGGATTTTACAAGGGATTGGTTCCTAATGTTCTCAGGTAAGATGGATTATTTACAAATACGTTTACTTTAACGGCTTAAAATGTCAATCGTCGGCTGTATTTTGGTAGATTTTGATCCGTTTTAAACTCAACCCTTAAACTAACTTATTACTTTGAGCTGACAAACAGCTAAGCGTTACACTTAGGTACGTGTAAAACTTTGGATTAATTTAGTTTGCAGTTTGCAGTTTGCAAATGTCACACACCGTTATAGTTGTCTTTGTATATGTTTAACGGCAGCGTAAAACGCTTGCTTGTCGGATGGGGAGCAGGGATGGCGCAGTGGTGAGAGCGCTCGCTTCCCACCAATGTGGCCCGGGTTCGATTCCGGCCCGGTATCATATGTGGGTTGAGTTTGTTGTTGGTTCTCGTCCCTGCTCCAAGGATTTTTCTCCGGGTTCTCCGGTTTTCCTCCCTCCACAAAAACCAACATTTCCAAATTCCAATTCGATCGGGAATTCGAGGGCCACAGGTTTGTCAGTCGCGAGACTGTTATGTGCTACCCTCGTTAAACATAGTTGATTTGATTTATTTTATTTATGGGCTTTGAAGTGCGTGTGCTTGAAAGTTGCTGTAGTTGAACGTTTGTTTGACCAGATTAATGTAAAGCAAACAAACAAACACTAGGGGACGATGGAACGAGGTTGCAGATATCACAGACAACAAACAAATGAACCCAAACATAACAGGCAAACAAACAAACATAACAAAAGCAAAATAAGAAAACACGAGAAAAAAGAAAACAAGCGACCAAAAAAAAAAAAAAAAAACTAACAGACAGACCAAATAAATAACCAACGAACAGATGAGCTAACGAACGAACGGACTGACGGACGGACGGACAAAACAGCGAGCGAACGAGCGAACGAACGAGTGACCGACCGAACGAACGAACGTACGAACGTACGAACGAACGAACGAACGAACGAACGAACGAACGAACGAACGAACGAACGAACGAACGAACGAACGAACGAACGAACGAACGAACGAACGAACGAACGAACGAACGAACGAACGAACGAACGAACGAAGAGTTATTAACTTGTAGCTGTCTTTTTTGTTGTTTTTAGAGTGACACCAGCGTGTGCACTTACCTTCATGGTGTACGAAAACGTCATTCATCTTCTGATGCCGACCAGCTAGCATCAAGGGAATTAACAATAGAATAACATTTTTATGGCATAGTTACGAGTCAATATGTGACATTTTGAGGCAGAACGATGGTTTTGGCTCTGCTTTATGCGACAAACGTGCCGACTGCTTTCTCTGTTCATAGAAAGGGCTGAAATATTACTGAAAAAAGTGTCAGTCATTCAGCGAAAATCTACGGATGGCGACGTAATTTATTAGCTTTTTTTAATACTAGAATACCGAAACGGCAGTGAAATGCTGCCGTGGAGAAGGAGGTTAGAACTAAGAAGTGTTGTGTTAAAAATACCAAGGGAGGGTGAATGTTGGAGGCGAAGGGTCGGCTTCCATGATGCTTAAGGACGTTCGCGCCAAAATCGTCCCACGTTCAGATTTTTAAATAACTTTACTTGCAGTTAGATAATGACTAACTCGTGTCCGAAACGAAAAAAAATTGGGAGGTCACCACGCTTGTTTAGGAGATAAACCGTATGGAAGACCGCAGTATTTATGGAAGCTTTGATAATTGATTCGAATTAGCTTACCTTGATTCAAGTTTAAAAAAAAATGAAAATGAACTAGTACAGCCAAGGTTTTTGTGTTGGCCTTAACTCAAACAGGCCTATTAAGTAAATATTTGCAATTGGTGTCATTCCTTCAGGTAGAGTGAACCTTTTGGAAGGATAATTGCTTGTCAAGCTCAGCCGCCAAATGCCAAATGCCTACGCGAGTCGAAAAAACGAAAAAAAAAAAACTTCTCACGTTCAGCAGCTCTCGGAAGGCCTCACATGAATGGCTCGCTAGGAACAATGCCCCCAGCACCAAAAACTGTAGCAACTGCTACACAACAGGATCAGAAGAATTACAAGCTTATGAGAGCTGCTACACCTTTTTTTTGGAAATGTGACTCCGGCCGGCCTCTTGCAACCGGCGAAACGATACACAGTGCATGTCCGGCTGTTCGTTTTGTTCAAAATTCGCTAAACGGGCGTTGATTACTACTAATACAATCCGTTTATATAGTGCCAAAATCCACAAATCCAGTAGCGCTTTACAATATTGGTTTAAACAGCTTAACGACGTAGAAACGAAATAAACTATAATTACAAAGTGGTTTATGAAATACCACTTATTAAAACTAAGGAAAAGTTATAAAAGACATTAAAGTGAGAGAAATAAAATATAGTAATAAATATTGGAACTGTAAAAGTAAAAAGCCGTGTCCAAACTTTCAATCAAAAAAACACATTTCAAAACACCGAGTTGTAGTATATATTTTTAAATGTTTTATGTACAAGGGTGACAAGCCATTTGCTGCCTTGCAAGTCAGTAATGGAATCTTAAAATTCACACGTTTTTTACCAGCGTAGATCCCTTAAAATCAATGTGATATGGGTATTTTTGCGAGTCATGTAGACTAGCGACTAGTGGGGTCCTATGGTGCCTGTTACCCCTCCCCCACCCCCCCCCCCCCCCCCCCCCCTAATTGTAAGATACGTATTTTTTTAAGTGAACAACATACAAACCTTATTCAGGTGGCGAAAAATATAGCGCGAATCCGAATCAACATCCCAAAAATCTTTTCTAGCGCTACATCTGCAGTGGACTATGTAAGTACCCTGGGTGTGACACAGTGTGAACCCAAACAAATTAATTTAACAAAAAAAAATAATAAAAAGTTGAATGATAAGAAAAACGATTACCAACTGAAAACTGTTGATTTGGATAGAGCCCGGCGCTATTTACCGACCGTTTTAATCAAAACTGGACGGAAAATGTTCTATATTGGGACGGTAGGTCTGCAGTACCAAACGGCTTTCCCATACAAGGTACGGGAAGTGCTGAAATTGAAAAAGCACACGCTTTTTAAAAATAATAGAAGTATTAGTCTAGGAACGAATGGAAATCGATAATGATCCGAAATGCTCAAATATTTGGAAAAATAGACGGTACTCGAGACAAATTGCATAACTACAAACAAGAAAGATGTTGATCAGTGCACACAGTTGCAGAATGCACACGCGTAAACAATATCGAAATGTACATTTTCATCAGAATTACAGTTCTCGTTGGATGACTTGCCTAGTATAGAGGCACTACAAAATGCCATTTCTGGGGAAGGAGTGCTCCCTCAACAAAGTGTCACGGCTATAATCAAATGTAAAGTAAACTAATTAAACATCTAAAAAAAAAACACCTTACTTTAGATGAACCGTTGGCACACAGCGTCTTCCCAAAGGAAGGAAACAAAAGATTACGAATGTGATACAACGAACACCGAAACTACACAAAGAGCTGGCTAAGTCAGCGATTAGGCACCAAAAACAATCTTACTACTTTTTAGTAGGCAGGGTGGTAGAAAATAGATTTTTCAGGTTGACCTTCGGGCACTGGGTGCTAGCCCGGAGGCCGTTTGCTGTGGCCTTTCATAGGTCTTCATAATCTGGCAAATAAAAAGTCCGAAACTGTTACTTCCCCATCGGGTTAGTGATGAATGAAATCCACTAGCCTGACAGGAAAAATCCATTAGCCCGGACTATTGGTCAACACTTTCTTTGCATGCCGATAGGGAATTGATGAATATCTCATACTTGCTAATTATCTCTTGACAGCGCTACAGTTTATGAAAAGCCTTGTGAGCAGTCATCTCATCATCATTTCCGGGACTTTTTGAAAATTCCATACCGAGGAAGTAGCTCTACAGTGAAGCGTGTGCTTTGCTTGTTTTGATAGGTTATGATCTATCTTCAGTCAGTATTACTTGCTCGCGAGAACTACATGTAACAGAGCGACCTTCTCTTGAGTGTCGTAAAGCCAACAACAGAATAGTCACTTTGACCAATCACAAAGGACACAGACAATTCAGAGAACCAATTAAAAACTCGAAGTGAATACATGTAGCCGGCAAGCAGCACGGCAACAATGTGTCTGAATGAGTCGCGGTTGGTTTTGGTTTTACTTCTGATAGGTTGAAAAAGTGGCACAAAAACAAGACACTACAAAGATCTCTCGGTAAGTTACGTCATCAGTATGGAATTTTTCGGCTTGGAACTCAGGCGCCTTTCGAGTAAGGAAGAGTGACTTCTGTTAACATATTTTCGAAGACTAGCCATCGTAACTAAATTCGACGCGTTCTTTCATTTAACATTTTTTTTTTCTTTATAGGGTGGCTTTTCAGTGATGCTTACCACGAAAAAGTCAACAAACACGACACAAAATGTTCACCTGCCAATATCGAGCTGTACTGCACTGAGGTCATTTGCAATGGATTAGTCGGTTCCACAGTAACGAATGTCACAAGCCGGAACTGGTTTCAACTCGTAGATATAATAGGAGCCGCAGTTCTTAACTTGAATGTAAAATTGGTCATTGCATTGGTTTCCCCATTTGTGAATGCAGACTTTTCTTGTGACTATACCATCAGCCACTGTAGGATGGACACCACTCATCCAGGCCGGGTACCTTGCATCACATCTACTCTCCGATGAGGAGGAGGTCGCCATTTTTGTCCCTGCAGCTCCCTGGAAACGATACCAGCCAATCGAGAGGGTATTGTCACATTGATTAGGCCATACCGTTGTGTAGTCGTGTTTTCTTTCTGCATCGGACAGAGTTTGGTAGTTTTGGCAATCATCCGCTTTAAAAAAATAAGTGAGTGACTTGGTAAATAGACAAACAACAGAAAAAAGTACATTCTCCTGTATGATTAAAACGAGTAAATAGACAGATGGAAAGATTGGCCCTAATCACGTGAACAAGACATGCAACGCACGTGTTTCTGAACTACATAATGCATGTTCACTCTTCACTTGAGAAAGTCCGTTTGACATTTACTTCGTAAGATATTCTAGCAAAACAAGATGTGGATTGTAACTTAGTTCGGGACTGTTTGAAACTAATAATTTAAAGTCTTTGATAGGCACTTTAATGTATATAATATTGTTTATTTTTACTGCACCTTCACAATTAGGACCGTTTTCTACGAATTCATCTTTGCATTGGCAGATATACGATCCATTGGTATTATTGCATGCAGAGTTGGCAACGGTATTGCATGGGTCGAACAGTGCAGCACACTCGTCAATATCTGAGAGATAGAATGGAATATGACTGTTATTTCTGTGCCACCGTTCAAATATGCAATAATAGTTTCCCTCTGGCAGGTAAAAGAATAAGGGGATTGCATAGCCAATGTTATGGTCCAAGACCGGGGAAGGTTAGAAAGATTGACCCAGATGCTGTGGTTAAATTAAAGAAAAATCTTAGAGAGATCAATCCGTAAATTCCATTTGCTGTAATGCTTCCAAAAGACATTTACATTTTTACTCTGTAAACACCTTGATTCTGCCAGTTGCGAGAGGATCCGGTGAGTGCTCCACAAACAGCTTCAAGGATTTCAGATGGTTAGAACTAATACTGCCATCTTGTGAGCTCAGGTATCTTTTGGAGCCCATACTGAAAAACTTCCTAACATTATGTACATGTTCTGTTCTCTTGAACTGCGAGCGAAATTCCAAGTCATTAATGAATCTACACGGGGCGTAACATACTCCCAAAATGCTGTCAGAGTAACATCGTTTGGAAAAACTGTGCATGTAAAAAAAATATATCATCACTGGATTTAAATCTTTCGATATCATACTTTGAAAGTTCCAATTGCCGTCTCAGATAGGCAACAACCTCTGAATGGTCTTCACTGTATAAATCAATTTCTCTTGTTACTTCGTTAACATCAAGCAATTCGTCTCCATCAAGACTTAGCTTCTTTGAATGCACATCTGTCGACTCTTCTTTCGAATCTCTTTGCGCTCCCATCATATGATTCCTTGTGCTTTGTCCACGGAAACAGTGAAGGCACAGCTTGTGGCCGAAGATTGTTTCTGTTCAGTCAAACTCTGTTAATAATCCTCTCAAATAAAATGCTCCGAACAGTAGAATAAGGAACCATTTGACTTGAATTTGCTATTGGAGCGTTTCACTTTGACTTCCCATTCCATCCTGGGATGGGGGATCATTGGGGAATGCGTGAAATGCCAAATCTTTCCAGTTGTCCGTTCGATTACTGCAAAGTGCAGCGGCGCAACATTTATGAGAGGTATTTCTTCCTGGAATTTTGTCCTCTATTTTGAATTTGGTGGCCGTAAGGCCTCGCTTTCATGCGACTTCCGGCTTACGGCGTAAGTGTGTATCGCACTGCCGTCTAATTCTCTTCCTGCACCATTTCTCTAAACAAAAGCCGCTCGTAGGAAATGTTAATTCGTGTTACGAAAAGTGCAGTTAAGGTGGTTCGATAGGGTTTACATATCCCCGTCTTTAACATCCTATTGTAGCTACACCAATAATGTTGAGGTTAAACTTTTAGTACAACTTTGTTTACCAATGAACAAATAAAAGCAAATAAAAAGCAAATAAAAAGCAAATAAAAGCAAATAAATAAAAGCAAAAAAATAAATAAAAGCAAATAAATAAATAAAAGCAAATAAAAGCAACGTCATATGAAGTGATTAGGATATTTCTTGCAAAGAAATAAATGATTTTATGCAGCTTTTGACGTATTCTTCTCCCAGCTTCCGGTTTAGGGAACTTCGTCTCATCCGGGAGTTTGTTTCACAGGTTCTGACATAGAATCGAGGCAAGCATGCATGTTCAATCCTTTAGCTGAATGAGGTCTTCGACAAATTTTGATTTTGTCCCAGCGAACAGAGCTCGGCCAAGGTAACACGTGCATACATTATGAATAAGTTATGATTAATTCATAAGGACCAAGATACATATATATAACTTTTTTTTACCGTTTGAGGCTAAAGTGGTGAAAGTTCTTGTTTTTTTTTCATAAATTTTTGTCCATTGGACAAAACGAGCAATCTAACCATGTTTAAAAAAATGTAGGTGGGGTTCAGAGCCACCTTAAATTTATGAAAAAATAAGTTAGTCCCGAATCCTACCTTCAGATTTTTTTAGAAATTTGCAATGTTTTATCTTTTGTCGGTTAGAAAAAAAATATCAAAAACAAGAACTTTTGCCGAGCAGTTTCTGAGTTGTCAGCCTCAGAAGGTCGAAGTTAGGGTATCTTTGACCTCGTATGACCTCAATTTGTTCATTGTTAAGTTTGTACTGTAATATTTTCCTAAACATTATTTGTATGGCGGCTTTAGACCACCAAAAACGGGGCATGTCTTATTCTAACTAAACTATTAAGGCATCTTCAGCTTCTGAAAATCCTTCGCACCACCAGTGTTCGGCAAAACATCAAAAATACATTGAACATCTGGTCCTGCACAACGAAACCTTCTCCACTTTGTATTCACGCTACTCGGAACACTGTTGACAGGAAATTGTCGAATTCCTCCAATCTCCAAATCTTTGAAACTTATCTTTACTAAAAAATAATTCCTTTACACCTTGAGAACCATCCTCGTCGCCAATTGTAAAATCCCCGATGCCGAAGTAGATACAACTCGATGGACTAAACCATAACGAAACACGTTTTAAAAGTACGACATGGCCAGCCCGCTTTTACGCAGCCCCTTACATCATGTAAGAGCGCATTAAATAAGCACAATTGGTTGAATGCAGTATTCAAAGGTACAATGTTTGACAAAAATGTTGACACATTGTCATTCTGTACCCCAAATTTTAGCAGTACTCCGTGTTTTGGCCTCTTCCCTGCCATCTGGTACACCCTTTCCCCTGTTGCAGTTTGTTTCTAGACGTTTCTCGCTGCAATCTTACAACATTATGGGGGAGGGGGGGGGGGGGGGGGGAGGGGGGTGACTTTTTGGCAATGAATAGCAACCAAAAAACGATGTATTGAAATGCGATAAAAACTTCTCTGCGAAGTGAATGTGTCAACTACTTTTGTCAAAGATTGAAGCTTAACGGAATGGAATTTTAAATTTAATTCTTACATTTGAACTTATTGCGGAAACAATAGGCAAACACATGTCTGGCATTCAAGAGTTCATTAAAAAGCTAAAGGGTTTTTACAGATCTTACTTTTGTAGCAGATGAAGTCGAATTGCAGTTGTTTTATACAACAGTTTTTCAATTCTGACTAGGCTTCAATGAGCAAGGCTTTATGACGACGTCTACTAAATGTTAAATAGAGATGGCCTTGCTGAATGAAGGTGAAGTTTGTAGTATAAATTTTAATATTCTGTTCCTGTTGAACAATCTCACCTGTACAGTCGCGTCCATCTCCAGTATATCCTGTTTTACAGGTACAGTTGTATGAGCCATGCGTATTAACACAGTCAGCATTAGCAGGGCAATTATACATCGCTGAAATGCATTCGTCAATATCTGGAAAACCGAAACATTTAAGCCGTTATGGTATTGGGACAAACCATTTCAACCGCCAATTTTGTTGATTTTTTTTTTTTTTTTAAATTTGAAGACGGTGTCTTGCAGCTCTCAGTTACATCGGTTGTTGACTGTTACTTACTGTTGCTTGCCCGAGAACGTAAGGTGCAATTACCCTGGCCAGTACTGGGACCCAGACCGCTCGATCCGGGTAACAGCGCGCTAAATCAGTCGTTACTTAGGGAGGGAGGGAAGGCATGATCTTAGGTTAACTAATAGACCACCACGCCTTCACAGTTGCACATAAAGATTATTACAGACAGTAGTCTCAAAATTTAACGTGTTGCCAAATTATACATTCTATTTCTAGCCGGAACAAAAGCGTACAAAGCCAAAAGCCAAACATCAAGAATTTCAACAGTAATTTTACCTTGCGTACAATCCTGACCCGTGAATCCAGCAGCGCACATACATCGATATCCTTTGTCGGTAAATCCCGCCTGACAGATCGCATTGTTCTGACATGGTGTCAAGCCACAGGCGTTCTTAGCCGAAAATAAAAAGAAAGGAGTTAAAGAAAAAATAAAACATTTCTCGTATTATTGCCAATTTTAGACAGTTTAGTTGCCACAAAGATCACACGTGAAATATATATTTTTTATAATGATTGACACACCTCCTTTGGTAAACGCATTTCTAGTCCAAATTTATATTCAAGTGCAAGCAGCTGCCCACACATTTTCTTTTTAGATTTTACTCGCCTACACCAAATGTAACAAGGTAACACGAACTAACAATGTGAAAAGGGGAATAATTTGCGCACCTGAGCACCTGGTAAAAACAAAAGAAACGATTTTTGTAAACTGTTTCACTGCAATAGACGCTTTTGGCCTTTTTGTTTTTCTTATAACTAACACTCACCTCCGATCCACGATAAATATAATTTGACCATGGTTTAAAATCATCGGGGTCATCGTTGTGAGTTGAGTTGTTCAGTTCACATTTAGTGATTGAAGGTGATCCACTGATATCTTCCATATTATAACTGACACAGTTGGGTTCCATGAAGCAAAGCGCTCCACAAAAGTCTTTAAAGACAGTTTCAACGGTTCGGATCACGTGGTTAATCAGTCGTCTGCCAGAGAACGAGAGGGCGGATCTGAACTCCAGATGGCGGCATTCCTCTGCAAAAGAGCCACCGGCGTAAATTAGGAATTCTTCTTGACTGCCATGAATACATAATAATAGGTAATTACCCCTGCTATTTAAGGGGGCTTAGAGATACGTACAATTTCTCTTAGAGATCCTTAGAATAGGGTCTTTGCTTTCTGGTGGTCTTGTACGGTACCTCCTTACAACGGAATGTGCCCTTCCGTGGGTTGTGTCTTAGAGGTGTCTCCTCATTTACGCGATTTACTCATCTCGATACGGAATGTAACACCTCGTTGCTGTTTTTTTTTCTTACTGGAAGTGCGTTCTCGTTGCATTCTTATGAGAGGTGCCCCTCTGTGATATATCAATATTGCTCACATTTTATTAAATTTTTACGGGAAATGAGAAAATATAGACACGTCGATGTCGATCTTATAATGATGAAAATTGACAAAGAAAGAAATTAACAGAGAAATTTTGCGTCTAATCCATGTTAAACAGGTTTTAGCAATTAATGGATCAGGTAAAAACGCTCAGTATTTGTTTTTTTAAAACAAACTGCGCGTTTTCACCAAATTTAATTTGACATGACCCAAAACGTATCACCTTCAAAAGAAATTCGACTCTGGTTTATTTTCAGTAATAATAATTAATTGTAAGTACGAATATATAGAGGCTTGTTTCTTTACACTGAAAACAAAACGTTTACGTTGAAATTAATTAGCTGAGCGAAAGAAAGCAAGAAGAAGTGGATAAAATAACCGTTATGTAAATTAAGCATACGCCACTGTGCCAAGGTGTTCGAAAAGATCGATTTCTCAAGTAAATTAATTAACCAAGTTGTGAAAACAAAATGCAAATAAGCTAGAAATTGCGACCATTTTCTCTTTTTTCAATTTTAGTTGTTTTCGAAAAAACAGAGAAATAATATAACCAGTAGTCGATAGGAAAACTGTAGAACGACTAAATGGAATTGAAGGATGTTTTCAAAATGTTGAAATGTTGTAAATTAACTGTTCTAATTTTAGATCGAGAGCAGGTTGCTTAAAATTTAATAAGTTGTCTGAGATCTTCAGTTTTGTAAGTTTCACGTTCACTAAATGATTCGCTGGATATTTGATGAAATACTTTTTCTTTTAATTTTTTTTTTTTTCAGCAGTAATCTGCTTCATTGGATCTGGTTTGTAAATGTACCAACCACTTAACGTAGTCATTAGCGAACTTGCAGCATTGTAATAAATATAACGCGTCTCTTAAAAGATATTCTCTTACAAATTCGGCAAGGTCAATGGAGTATACGAAGTGTAGTCGAAAACTCTTACTTTTGTCTTTTTCATTAACGAACTCTACGTGTCAAATTGTTATCAATACTAACACTTTACTGCCTCAACCCTACGCATAAGCAAAGTTGTGCATCTTAACTTATATCAAAAGCGTTTCTGTTGAATGTTTGCTTTAAAAATTTGGTAGTGCACGCAGACAGTCCACGAGTCGCTCTTTCCAGCTCTATTGCTTTGACAGTTCATTTAATTATATGCTAGGGATAAAGCACACTATTAAAAAGCACTCGATTGAAAGGACTAAGAAGTATGAACAATTGAGAAATTTGCACTCACCGTCTTCGCACACAACATGCGCTGTCAACAAAGACAACAAGAAGACAACGAAGGCAAAAGAATCCATGTTGCAAATCACCTTGAGATGACTTATTAAGGAGTTCACTATAAATGTAAAATTACGCGTGCATCATTGGCAAGTATAGGTTCGCTCGGACAGCTGCATGTGTAGAATGATTAAGACATCAGGTTGAAGCACCATCGAGGGAACAACTGAGGTTAACTGGTAGCCGAACTGTTTTTATACCGCGCCGCCACTTCACTTGGAGCCAATAAACTTTTGTTTTGACATGCATAAGACGTCGTGTTGAGAGATTCATTTCAAGTCTCCGTTTTGTTTTGTTTTCTTAATGAGGTTCGTTTTGTCATTGTAATAATTCTAAAACAGTCTCTTGCATGGAGCACGTAGCGGCAACTAAGAGACGGAAAGACTAAACATGCTAAACACATCTGTCCCAGGCCCGTAGGGTGGATTCTGTTGAAGGGGGTTCTTTTATTTTTTGGAAGGTATTTTTCAGCGCCGGAGGCGTGAGCCTCTAGGGGGCGTTCCCAGGAAATTTTGCAAATTTAGGTTCTCTCAAGTGCGATTACCTGCATCTTGACATCATTTCTGAGGTGGGATGCATTTTCCATAAATATTAACTCTGCAGAAAGTAATTTCCATTCTAAAGAAATTCTGAAATGTTCAGAAATGAGTGTGCGCATTTAGGCAGTTTTCAAATTAAAAATATTAAAATTACATGCAGGGTGGATGAGTGGACAAGAAGTTGAAAGAATGATGGATTATGATGAATTATCGGACATCAATTAACCAATCCAAAAGATTAGAACTTCTCATTGTAGTGCCAAAATGTTGCGGCTTCCTTCGATATCCCTGGCAAGGAAAGTAGTCGTCCTTGTAATCGACCGATCACAGTCTTTTGATGGTTTTGTGTAAATTTTTTTATCTTTTCAACCCTCCAAAATGCCGACTTAAAACATTTTAGGGGGTTCGTTCGAACCCCTCGAACCCCCCCACCCTACGGGCCTGTGTCGAGATGTATATAGTGTTAGCGGGGGGGGGGGGGGGGGGGGGCAAATGGTGAACGTTTTTTATTTATAACTGCATTGAAGAGAAGGCACGACATCATGCCATGAGGAAGAACGAAGCTTAATCATTTACATGAAACACAAACTCAAAATATTAATTTCTTTGCTGTTTAACACACATCTTTTAAGGATGATCATAAGAGTTCGTGTTTTTTTTTCTTTTCAAAACATTTCCCACTTGTTGACGATGTCAAAATAAAAAATAAAAATTACAAACTACTGAAAGGCCGGAATTTTCATAAAATATAATGACTAAATTTAACTCAGAAACCCCACAAAGCATTCCACAATTGCCGTAAAACTGTTAGAGCCCCTTTCTAACGAAGTTCCCGGTGTAAAGAACATATGTTCCTGTCCTAACCACACTTTTAGATCGGGGTTACTATTAACAGATTTAGACAAAAATATCACATGTACTTGGAGTTGTGATTCAGCCGTTTGCATGTAAAACGTTTAGCATTGTTTATCAGTAGTTAGCGTCTGGTTGTCTGTCTGATATTATGTGTGCTAATTTAATTGTAAGGTTTATTACGGCGTCAGCGTTTGTGCAAAGTCACATTGCAGAAGGATAAGAATGACAAGGAACTCCTTATTTGCAGGGGTGGCGCAGGGGTGGCGCAGGGGTGGCGCAGGGGTGGCGCAGGGGTGGCGCAGTGGTGAGAGCACTCGCCTCCCACCAATGTGGCCCGGGTTCGATTCCGGCCCGGTGCCATTTGTGGGTTGAGTTTGTTGTTGGTTCTCGTCCTTGCTCCGAGGGTTTTTCTCCGGGTTCTCCGGTTTTCCTCCCTCCATAAAAACTAACACTTCCAAATTCCAATTCGATCGGGAATACACGGCCCCACAAGCTTCTAGCTTTAAATACTACCGTGTCTAAATAAAGGTAATTTATTTTATTTATTTATTTTATTTGCCATTCTCTTTCCCTTTTACGTCAGCGGCACAGGCCAGCAAACACGACACATGCGAAGGCATCGTGTCTTTGTGCTTGCAAGCGCTCTCATCGGTGTGGGAATTTTCTTCTTTCTCAGAATATAGCTAGAGCGTTTACTTAACAATGAAACACGAAAAGAGCCCACTTAGTTCGCCAATGCATCGCTTTAATCGAACTTAAAAGCATTGTAGTCGTCAGATATTTCTATTTGTGGTGAATCTCGATAGTTTTTGGTGTTGCTGACGATTATTTTCCCGTTATTTAAATTGTTTGCCTTTAGTACAACGTGTTGACATTGTGGCTACGAGCGTTCTTCTGATTGGATGGCAGGCCCTATGTTCTATGTTAAGACGTTTTAAACAAAAAATGTGAGAATATATGATCCTTGTTATAGAATACGACCTAATGGGTAACCTGCGAACTCGTAAAACACAGCTCTCGATTCATTTGATGTAGAGGCACAACAAAATCCGCCTCAGTTCTGGGGTAAAGAGACATCGAATTTGAAATGAACCGTGGTCACGACGTCCTTCTGAAGTAAGAAAACATCTCCGAGTGTTTTATGGTATTTGTTTAACGGGTAACTTGTAATGCTATTATAGTAATGCCAACTAAGAAAAATGTCAACAATCACGTCACAAAATATTTCCCCATATCGAGCTGTATTGTACTGAGGTCATTTGTAATTGGATTAGTCGGTGCCACAGTAACGGGAGTTACAACTCACTGGTGGAACCAACTTGTAGACATAGTAGGAACCGCAGTTTTTTACTTTAATGTTGAGCGTGTCTTTGCAGCAATTTCCAGCCTTGTTAAAGCAGACTTTTTTTGAGACTATACCCTCAGCTGCTGAAGGATTACCATTATTTAACCAGCCTGGGAAGTCTGCACCACATGTGCTCGGCAATGGACATGAGATCGGCATTTTTGTTCCTGCAGGTGGTTGGAAACGATACCAGCCAGTGAGGTTTGAGTCACATTGACTAGGCCATACCGTTGCGAGATTGTATTTTCTCTTTCCATCGGACAGAATTTGGTAATCTTGACATACATCAGCTGTACAAAAAAATACGTAAATAAATAAGTAAGAAAGTCAGTAAATATACAAACAATGGAACGAAAAAAGCTACAGTTATTTTCTTATTCTGCTGTATACAGCTATTTCAGATAACGTTGTCCGGATCAAAGCTTAAAGACAAGACTGAAAGGCAGTATGGGTAGAGGAAGAGAGCAACTGCACGTGCTGAATACTAAAATATATAGTGACATGACAAACGCGGATTTGCCCGTTTTCTTTCTTTTCAGACATGTGAAACAAGGTGCTTTTAACCACAGTGAATTTAAGAAGAATTTTCAAAACTCAGAGCCAAGCGACACTAAAAGTAAAGCTACAGAAAGGCCTCCTGAGAGGAAAATTGAAATAGCTGTAAACAAACTAATTAATAAAGAAAATAATTAATAGACAGATAAACAGCTATCGTAACGTATTAAAGGGAACCTCCACTCTTGGGACAAGTTGACGTTGAATTGTTTGAAATAATTCCTAATTTCGAAATTCCACGAGACAAGGGAGAATAACTTTTAATAGTAACAAAAAATGGACAAACAATTGCGGGAACCATAACATCAGATAACAGGTCATAATATATAGATTTAGGCAGGCCTAAAAGCGGAGCTCCTATTTATTTATTTTTTTGCTTGAGTTTGCACTGTTTCCCAATTAATAAGTAGCCACACTATTTCTAAGCGTATACGGTTGCCCATATCGGTGCATGTCGCTGCACTTTATTGGGTTCCTCATGCACGTACGCACGTAGGCGCACACATCACTTTTTAGTGTAAAGACTTTTCATAACTCTTAGGGTAATTCAATGTAAAGGACTTTGATGAAGGCGAAGAGATTTGTTTTGATTTACTTTAAAACAGTCAAGGCAAAAAGATCAAATCAAGGCAAACAAAGTGAACTAAACACCCCAACAAAGAAAATCACAGCGGCAAAACTAACTCAGCAAATTCATTGGGGCCGGTTTAAGTCATTTTTAAGCAGTTTTTCTGTGTAAGAATTGTGACAGTTTGTGATTTAGGAAGTGGTGCTCGCTGTCTATTAAGCTTAAAATGTAGTTTTGAACCATCTTGGCTTGGTTGCATGATTAACTACGCTGCATGGTTTATCGTACACATTGCTAAATACCTTAGAGAATTTTATGCAGAGAAGTGAATGAATTTCCTTCGTTTCTAGTAGGCGAATGTGCGTTAGGAAAAGTCTGAACTCACTCACCCAAGCACAGGCAACTCGCAATATAAAAACTGCCGTAAATACTCAACACACTCACCGAAATGACAAAAATGCAAGCGAGTGAAATAGAGCAGTTGGTTAATAAATCGTTTAATCGTTGGTATGAAGTATCGTTGCCGAAGGTTTACTCGTTTTTTCCTGTGATTTGTTTGCGGGATTTTTCTGCAAATGCAGCCCGCGAAATCATGTTTTTGATCCGTGTAGCTCAATAATTTAATATTCTTTTCGAAATCCAACGATGAACACAAAATTTGAAACGAAACATTTAATAGGCAAAAGTGTACAGAAGTGGTTTGAAAGCAGCCGTTTTAACGTAATTTAAGCTTATAAATTAATTGATGAGAAGATCTGTAAACCGACACAACATCGAATTCGTTCATAAATGAAGTATAAACAGATTCTCACAACAAAATGTGTACATCTACATCTACGTTTGTTACCTCATATTTTGAGAAGGCTTGTAAATTCTGCAGGGCAAAGCTTTCAAACCAGCCAAATAACATCGGAGACGAAGCGACGAAAACGGTAGTTTCGTCCAATGTTCGTAATAATCTCACACCACCAACATATGCATAATCTGAATTATCAGCGAAGATCAATATCTTTCTTCCTTTCGGTGTAGCTTTTAACGTTCTTTTATCCGTCACTTCAGTCAACTTGACCAGCCCTGAGCACACTTTTATATTAGCTCAGTTCATTTTAATTTCCAGTCTTGGTCAGGAGCAGGAACCGTAAACAGTGCTTCAACTCTCGTTGTTTTGGACTCGTACTCCGATATATCATGTTCAGGTCGACAATTATTTCGGATCTTCCCATTAAGAGGTTATCCTAAATCACTTGGCATAAGTTTCCATGCTGTAGACAAGTAAATAAAGCCAGAAATATTCACGAAGATCTATTCTCCAGCACGCTTTCTTCCCGTCTTTCAATTCAGCAGAGAACAACGTGCAAACGATTTGCCGCCTTTTCATACAATTGCTTCGTTTAAGGTGAAATGAAATGTCCAGATCATTTTTTTTTAACAAGAGAAAAAACTTTTTAAAATAGATTTAGCCAAACCTTAAAGCTGAGTTCCTCGGTTATTAACTTTGCCCTTTATTTAAATCTGAATTTACGCGATGATCGAAAAATTTGTATAAAACCAGGACTTGAGCCCGCGATCAACTAGAAAACCCCATCTGGTCAGCGGTCAACTTCCAAAAAACACGTGACCTCGATGAGCTCCACATGTGAGCCCGCGATATGGTCACGTGATACTGCTCAGCGGATGCTTTGTTTTGACAGCTGTCAATTGATCATAACATGGATGTCAAAGTTGTAAGCTCTGTCTACGTACGTACGTACGTATAGATAAGTAGAAGCACAACTTAAAGCAAGGGACCGCAAACGAAAATGCTGCTAATAGGACAATAAAATGACTTTTTGAGGGAATATTGTTTATTTGCGCCCGCGTAGTGTCATTTGCGGCCCGAGCGCGAAGCGCAAGGGCCGCAAATGACACTACAAGGGAGCAAATAAACAATATTCCCGAAAAAAGTCATTTAATTATCATTATTATCAATATACAAGGCCAAATAACGTCCTTAAACATCCAGATATAAGCTTAAACTAACACATTTAATGAGCTTTACATGTTCAATAATACAAGTACTTCGCGTTGAAAATTTTATGCTATGCTACACTGAGGCCCATTTATTGTATAGGTGTAGTTAAAAAGAGCTGCTGTGTCTCTGAAAATGAGTGGATAATAATAATTTACGAACTTACATTTTCCAGTTGAGCCTCGGCGTAAAATCCCCGCAATGCTTCAGCTAACTTAGCTCGACCCGAGAAACACAAAATGAAGTGAAAGGTTGTTTTGTTGTGTTTCGTTTCTCGTAAGACAACAAGAAGTTGCTGTCTTTATATCTTCCCCTTGTGCTTTTGCTTCTACATCCGATTTTTTTAGCTGCATTTTGTCCCATTCATAACAAATAGGCTTTGATTTTTCTTTTCGAACACTATTCACTCAGCGAGAAACCGTTCGAGACTTTTTTACTTTAAAACTTGCTGTACGCACCTAAATGGTTTTCCCGCGTCATTAAACGTGACCTGATTGGTTAATATTCATCGGATGATGAACCGAGAACCAATCAACTGCAGGGCCGTTAATGCATTAACGGCTCGCTAGGAGTCATTTGCGGCCCGCAAAGCGCGTGTTTTCAAGAGGGCGGTTTTCAATTTGGCCGCGTATATTGATAATAATGTAGGATCCAGTATTGCAGTATTGTTTGTCAGATAAGTAGAGATGGCATTCATCTACTCCCCATCTCCCTCAGTCTATCCCCCCCCCCCCCCCCACTCCCGGTCGGGCCGCCTTGGGACTCCACTCCCCCTCCCCGAGAGTCTGTACGGGAGGGCGTGCGGGCGTACGCACCAAATTTTCTTGGCCTCATGGGTTTACCAAAATTCCTTACCAATGGTGCTCCGCTGGCGCGCTTCGCGCGCTGGAGCTCCGCTAAAAATCCAAAATGGCGGCGCGCTGGAAATTAAAAACTCATAAACTTTTCCATTTATTGTTATTATTAAATGTTATTTCTCCCTTGACCTGTAAAATTTGGAATTTTGGCATCATTTCAAACAATTCAACGTCAACTTGTAAGAGTGGAGGTTTCCTTAAATGGTAAATAAACTTGAAATAAATAAAAATTATTATCAATATACGCGGCCAAATTGAAAACCGCCCTCTTGAAAACACGCGCTTTGCGGGCCGCAAATGACTCCTAGCGAGCCGTTAATGCATTAACGGCCCTGCAGTTGATTGGTTCTCGGTTCATCATCCGATGAATATTAACCAATCAGGTCACGTTTAATGACGCGGGAAAACCATTTAGGTGCGTACAGCAAGTTTTAAAGTAAAAAAGTCTCGAACGGTTTCTCGCTGAGTGAATAGTGTTCGAAAAGAAAAATCAAAGCCTATTTGTTATGAATGGGACAAAATGCAGCTAAAAAAATCGGATGTAGAAGCAAAAGCACAAGGGGAAGATATAAAGACAGCAACTTCTTGTTGTCTTACGAGAAACGAAACACAACAAAACAACCTTTCACTTCATTTTGTGTTTCTCGGGTCGAGCTAAGTTAGCTGAAGCATTGCGGGGATTTTACGCCGAGGCTCAACTGGAAAATGTAAGTTCGTAAATTATTATTATCCACTCATTTTCAGAGACACAGCAGCTCTTTTTAACTACACCTATACAATAAATGGGCCTCAGTGTAGCATAGCATAAAATTTTCAACGCGAAGTACTTGTATTATTGAACATGTAAAGCTCATTAAATGTGTTAGTTTAAGCTTATATCTGGATGTTTAAGGACGTTATTTGGCCTTGTATATTGATAATAATGATAATTAAATGACTTTTTTCGGGAATATTGTTTATTTGCTCCCTTGTAGTGTCATTTGCGGCCCTTGCGCTTCGCGCTCGGGCCGCAAATGACACTACGCGGGCGCAAATAAACAATATTCCCTCAAAAAGTCATTTTATTGTCCTATTCTAAAACGAGGATGAATGAGCGAACAGACGGGTTAATCAAGTGAAATGAGTGCAGATTGGATTCTGCGCTTGCTGTGATTGGCTCAAATAAAGACCTGCTCAAAGTCGCCCGTTTTTTCTTTATTTCAACCAGGTGTCAACAGAATTATTTGAATTGATCGTCAAAGTTGTTGGACTTGAGGCTAATCAACACGAGCGGCGTTTTCTTAAAGCAAGGAACTCGACGGTAGATCCAAATGCTGGGAGTGATGACATCATAATCCCACAAGCATACAAATGCATTGCACGAGCTTAAGAGATTCAAATATTAAAGCTTATGGTCACGGCGGCAAGCCTCGCGCTACGTTCTTTTTTCAAATAGCGTTTGAAGCTGCTGGAACGCTTGCATTAGTCACAGCGAGCTAATTCGTCGTACGTGTGTTGGAGACTCAGCTGGCTGTGTGATTGCTGGGAATTTGACATTAACTGGCTGGAGGAGCAGTTATCTGCTGAGCATTTTGGGACTGACTTGAACCACTCAAAATATACGACATTTTTTGCTGACTTGTATGATTGGAGGCTTTGAAGATTTTTGTGGCCGCTTAGTTGGGCCACAAAAGTCTCTGGATTATTTGTATCTAGCAATCGGCCAATGCTGGTCTTCCCGACACTGTAGTTTGTGACTTTTGATCCTTGTCTCTGGAGACTGGCTTCATCTGCGGATGTTTTCAAGAATTTGCATATTTCGTTCTTCCCAAGGGGCGCCTTCATGTACCACACTTCAGGATTTACTCGGCGGTCGCCGTGTCGTACAGCAAGGAAGAATGGAGCGTCTGGCTCGTTCATTTCATCAGGGCGGTGGCTTCTGAACAGCTTGTAAAATTGGACAGGATACCTCTCTGTGTTGGTGGCGTATGCTTTTGACGAGAAAGGACGCCTGTGGCCATTTTCCTCACCTTTGCGTGTCTTGGTGCCCCGCTCATTCAGCCAAACAAGCATTTCGCGGCCATCTTGAATTGGATCCGTCTGTAAAGAAACGTCTCCCCAGCACAATTTACGACTCTCGTCATGGGCTCTAAACCCGAAATGCAGGGAGAGAATCCACCACATGGTTCTCTGAAGTGCTACCGGATTTTCTGCACCGAATGCGCCACTCTGAAAACTGAAGCTTGTCTTCTCTTTCTTTAGTCAGCGAGCGAGTCTCGTTGGGACGGTTGCCTTTGCCTTGCACAACGAGGTTTTTACGCTTGGCTTCCAGCAGTTTTCGTGAAAAGGCAAACTCGTCGTCCTTCAGAATGTTCATTTTGGACCCAGAATCCGACGGAAACCTCTGGATACTTCTCTGCAGCCCCGTCAAAGTACTTTGCTCGTATTTTTCGCCACTGACTTTTCTTACATCTTTAAAGAACTTTCCCAGGAGGTGGTCAAGTTCTTCAGGTGGTAAGTCCAAAATCTGAAAATTTCTCTTGTTTATCGACCAAAGAAAACGGTAAAAACACTCCATATCACTTGACGTTTTTTTCACAGTGTTTTCACTTTTCTGTTGTTGAACAAACTTTTGTAATTCCTCTTGGCTGTTGCTGGAATTTTCGTCTCCATAAGTGGCACCGTTGGCCATGTTGTTTTGCTCAGTTTTGGCCTGTTCATTCTCCTGTGGGTAATAAAACTCGCTCTCGCTGTGGCTCTCTTCGTCGCTCATACTTAGGCCAGTATTTTTCTTCTTTAGTTATTGACAAGATAGTTAACTTTTGTTTTTTTTTTTTGTTTTCGCCCTCGCGCTCGTAACCTTCACAGCCTCACAACTCAAAAGAGCCGTCGAGCCGAGAAAAATTTTCATAACGCCCGGTCATTACAAGAAAATCTTGCCCGCTCAGCAGCCAATCAGAGCGCGCGTACTATTGTAGCCATATAATAACGTCTCGCGCTTCACCTTTGTTTATTAATTTATTAACAGTTTGATGAAAGCCGCGTGACAGCACTGAGATAACAGATAATGATGCATCGCTTACGAGATCGACCATGTGAGTGAATACGTTCGCCTACGATACTCCTTTTTGGCATATTCTGCAAAGTAGTTGGTAAAAATGCAACGCATGTGTTTCTCAACTACATAATGCATGTTCACTTGAGATAGTCATCTTGAGATTTACGATAATGTAGTGGATTTAAAACTTTAGTCGGGGCTGTTTGAAGCTAAAAAAGGTATCAAATATATATAATATGGTTAAATTTTTGCTGTACCTTCACAATCAGGACCATTCTTTACAAATCCGTCTTTGCATTGGCAGATGTACGATCCATTAGTGTTATTGCATACCGAGTTGGAAACGTTATCACATGGGTTGACCGGTGCAGCACACTCGTCGATATCTAAGAGATAGAATGGAATATAACTGTTATTTCTTTGCCACTGTTCGAATATATAACAGTTATTTCCCGGCTGGTTCCCATCCCAAACGGCAAAAGAAACTATACCTTGGACATTATGGGCAACATTTAACCTAAATCGGTACACATGTAAGACAGACGGGCAAACAGCTAAATTCAAACAATGAGAGTGCTTCATTGCTGTTCAATATTTTTGAAGTACTGAACATGATAGAGTTTACCGGCTCTTTTTTCAGTAATAAAATCGTCTTGTAAATCTTTTATTAACCAAACTTCTTCGAGACTGCTGGCCTTCTCTGTGTTAGGACCTCGCTGCACTCGAACCGTACGATCCCGAACAAGGGCCGATATTTTCCCAGATATAGCCGTAGCTAGCTAGGCGATCCCTATGTAACTTCACACTGCCAAAATCTGGATAGTGTCAAGCGGTTGAATACAGTATCCAGAGCTAGCTTATAGAAGTAGAATTTTACATTTGAATCTAAGATTTGCACTTATTGCGGAAACAATAGGCCCTTACATGTTCTGATAATGAAGCCATGTGTTACTTGGTCACATTTAGGGAATGGCAAATTTGGGCCAATTGGCTTGCAAAAAAATTCATTTTTTTAGCTGGAGGATTTTGACATAGACCCAATACATATCGATATATACCATCCGTTTGTCCGTTTACTTTTGCAGCAAATGAAGTCAAATTGCAGTCGGTAAGAAAACCCACACTTTCACAATTCAACGTAGCAGATGTTTAATCACAGAAAGAGCGCTAGCTGAGTTCACAACCAAATTACACAATCACTAAACTCGGGGGTGGGAGCGGAATTATCTGGACTTTCATGATTCCTGATTCCTGTCTTGTTTTACCTTAATGATTCGTGATTCATTTAAAAATTTCATTCGACATTCATGATTCATTTGTCATTGTTTTCATCCAATTTTGAAAATAACTTCACTGTGTGTAACATACCTAATTACAGTCAAGTTGATAGGTAAGGGATGAAAATTTGAAACGCGTTTTCAGTGTTTTCCTGTAGGGGGGTCTGGGGGCATGCTCACCCAGAAAATTTTCAAAATTAGACGCTCGCCGGGAAAACGCTATTTTCGGCCATTTCTGTGATATAACTGTTAAGAAGTTTCGCAGATTGCATTCTATATTCACACGCTTCTAATATCGATGGAAGCATATTCACTTGTTATTCATGATTCTTTTAGCCATCTCTCGTTATTCATGATTCCCAATTTTTAAACACGAAGATTCACTATTCCTACCAATTTTACAGCTATCATTCATGATTCATGATTCCGCTTCCACCCCCGACACTAAACGAAATCTACACGCAAAAGCCTATTTGTACTACACTCTAGTTACCTTATGACCTTGTTGACAGCAAAACGAAACCTGGGATAAACATTGTATCACGTACACCTATGGGATCGTTTATAAATATACTCAATATGCTAACATTCGTGACGATTAAGTCACGCATGTGACGCTACAACAAAAAATATTGAGCACAGACCTTTGATATTGAATGCAGATCATCACCAATAAATGATCAGCGATCGAGACTTTTGTAAAAGGTTACGATGTCCAGTAAATGTTAAATATAGTTAACCCGACTGAATAAAGGTAAAGTTTATAGTAGCAAATTTCAATATCCTGATCTGGTTGAACAATCTCACCTGTACAGTTGAGTTCATCACCAGTATATCCTGCTTTACAGGTGCAGTTGTATGAGCCATGCGTATTGACACAGTCAGCATTAGCAGAGCAATTATACGTCGCTGCAGTGCATTCGTCAACATCTGAAAAACCGAAACATTCAGGTCGTTGAGGTATTGGGGGACCAACCGTTTCAACCGCCAATGTGTTTTCTTAGTTTTGGTTGATTTGTTTGGAGTCGGTGTCAAACTGCTATCAGTTGTATCGGTTGCTAACTGTTCGTTACTGTAAGTTACTTGACAGATAATGACTTTGGCCAGTACTAGGGATACTCCCATATATGGGCTATATAGGTATGTGCCGCGGGTTAAGGTATGGTTTTGAGGTTTATAGGGTATCTAAATTTTATCAACTAAAACTGCAACACGTAAATGCCCATCAAAACGGAAAAGGAATGGCATGTAATTTGGGTCGTCACGCAACGTTTCTCCTTAACATGAATAGGGTGCCATTTTTCGGGTTTGGGCCTTACAAAGGGTATCAATTTTCGTTTTAATTTTCGCGGCATAAATCAATCCAAAATTTATGGGAGTGCTCCCCCCTCCGCTCTTTGCCGTTCACGCATCCCACAGGCTGCGCATATAAATTATTAAAAGACAGTAGTCTAGAAACCAAACGTCTTGCCTCAATATACAGAATGTTCTTTCCAACGCACAAAAATATCATCCAAAACATCAGAATTTCAGCAACAGTCTTACCTTCCGTACAATCCTGACCCGTGAATCCAGCAGCGCACAAACATCGATATCCTTTGTCGGTATATCCCGCCTGACAGATCGCATTGTTCTGACATGGTGTCAAGCCACAGGCGTTCTTAACCGAAATGATGATGATAATAATAATAATAATAATAATAATAATAATAATAATAATAATAATAATAATAATAATAATAATAATAATAATAGTAATAATAATAATGGAAAAAAAGAAAGAGAAAAAAGGAGCAGTTTTTTTCGTATTGACACGGCTTTAGTTGTTTAGTCACCACACACACAAAAAAACTATTCTTGAGATTTTGGCGATCTTAAATCACTGAAAAACGACTGAAATCTCTCTTAAACAGTTAAATCTGTTTGTAATCTGTAAAATATTCTCGCCCTTAATCGGTCTTAACATGGCACGTAACGCAGCCAAACTTGAGGAATATTCAATGATATCCCACAGTTTTTGTAACATTTGTTTACCTTTTCGCGGACAAATATCCCTGTAAATTTTTCATGCCAAATGTAGTTTATTCTTTATGTTTTTACTTATTGTTTATATGTTTTATAATAATTGGCACACGTCATTTGGTAAACGCCTTTGTAGTCCACATTTACAAGTGTAATCAACAAATGTAAGATAGTAACTGACACTTTTGGCCTTTTTGTTTTTCTTATAATCAACACTCACCTCTGATCCACGATAAATATAATTTGACGATGGTTTAAAATCATCAGGGTGTTCGTTGTGAGTTGAGTTGTTCAGTTCACATTTAGCGATTGAAGGTGATCCACTGATATCTTCCATGTTATAACTGACACAGTTGGGTTCCATAAAGCATAGCGCTCCGCAGAAGTTTTTAAAGACAGACTCAACGGTTCGGATCACGTGGTTAATCAGTCGTCTACCAGAGAACGAGAGGGCAGATCTGAACTCCAGATGGCGGCATTCCTCTGCAAAAGAGCCAGAGGCTAAAATTAGAAGTTCTGCTTGAAAACCTTAAATACGTAATAATAGTAATTACCCCTGTAATTAAAGGGGGCTTAGATATGACGCCGACAATTTCTCTTAGAAGAGGGTCTTTGCTTTCTGGTGGTAACAAATGTATTGTTCGTGAACTGGTATACCTGGCACGAATAAGGGCTCTTGTACAGTACCCCCTTACAACGGAAGGTGCCCTTCCGTGGGTTATGTCTTAGAGGTATCTCTTCATATATGCCATGTACTCGTCTTAATACGGAATATAACACCTCGTTGTTGTTGTTGTTTTATTTTCCTTACTGGAAGTGCGTTCTCGCAGTTGCTGCATTCTTATGAGAAGTGCCTCTCAATGATTGCTCCCTCTTTTACAAGATGCCACCCAGTTGGTGGCTGTGTGCTCTTTTAAGGTGTGCGTTGACCTCTTACGAGATGTGCCTACTATGGGTGGCGCTTTCGAGCAGAATATGCCCTCAATGGGCGTTGGCATCTTACGACACGTGTTCCCTTACACCAGGAAGACTCAAATTAGCCGATCGATGTCCTTTTCCCTCATAACTGTAGATTCCTTGCGACTGATGTCATATTGAGAAGGTAAAGGTTTGCTATGAAATCTTAAGGTAACCAAAGGGTGCTATCTGTGTACTCTATAGCTGTTTGTACTGATGTATTTGAAATTCAAACGAAAAAAAATTCCTTCCAAAAAGTTGGAAATAAAGTGTCTTTTTCAATGTTTCTATTGCTTCAGGGAGGCTCCTCTTTTGGGCGATTTTCTGTTCGACCACCGAACCCTACGTACGCCTACTAAAAAAAAAATAGTAATACTAAATGACTAAAAATGTTACATAAGCCTAACGTACGCGTAAGTTATGGGTTCTACCATGTCTACGGTGAGAGGAAGCCTGCCCAAGACTACCTGCATCTGGAAGCCTCCCAGAAGCGATAATTACGCAGAAAGGCCTCCCAGCAGCGATCATTACACAGAAAGGCCTCCCAGAAGCGATTATTACACAGAAAGGCCTTCCAGAAGCGATCATTACACAGAAAGGCCTTCCAGAAGCGATCATTACACAGAAAGGCCTTCCAGAAGCGATCATTACACAGAAAGGCCTTCCAGAAGCGATCATTACACAGAAAGGCCTTCCAGAAGCGATCATTACACAGAAAGGCCTTCCAGAAGCGATAATTACGCAGAAAGGCCTCCCAGCAGCGATAATTACACAGAAAGGCCTCACAGAAGCAATCATTACACAGAAAGGCCTTCCAGAAGCGATCATTACACAGAAAGGCCTTCCAGAAGCGATTATTACCAGAAAGGCCTCCCAAAAGCGATCATTACACAGCTGGAAAGAGACCGGTGAAAAGACACTTTATCTACAACTTTTCGAAGGATTAGTGAAATGCTTTCAATCGAATTTCAGATTCACACAAATTTTTCCAGAACTTACTGATAGTAGTTTGGTTACCTGCGGGAAAACCTGTTTCAACGACAGACAGACCCAGGACTAGAAACCTGAGAAAGTTGTATAAGGCATCGGCATAATCTTCAGCAGTATAAACGTTTTCTTCTTCAACTTAACTTCAATGCTCTTCACGCTGTGTAAAGTTGGTTGTAAGAGCAAATTGAAGTTCGGGTGTGTTGCTGATCACATTAGTTTGACAATTTCCGGAATTAAAAAGTCGTATTTTATTTAAATATTATCGACTCAACGGAAAATTCAAAAATTTATCAATTCAAAGTAAAATAAATATATCAATATTGCTTACATTTAATTTAAATTTTCACGGGATATGAGAAAATATAAACACATCGACGATGATGTTATAATGATGAAAATTGACAAAGAAAGAAATTAACAGAGAAAATTTGCGTCTAAGGGCCGATTCGCACTAGCGGACAAGTTTTAAATGTCATACCATTTTTGACAAAAACAAAATTGTCGCGACAAGTCAGAGACATTTTGAAGAAAGCAAAAGGTGTAATTATTAGTACAATAGCTTTGGACGTGCTTCCGGCATCCTTGTACATTTCTCGGCACGGTCGTCTTGTGCAAACATCAAATAATCAGGCAGGTCCACGTGGTGAAAAAAATTAAAACGATTTGCATTTGAAGTGCGCGTGTACTGATGTTTATGTGCTCGCGCGGGCAAAATGTCGCAAGAAAACTATTTATTTCCCCATTTATTTCCGCATTCTTTTGTTCCAACCCCGGTATTACCATCCTTCCACGACCTCACCTCGGCACACACACGTGTTTTGCCTTCTATCGTGGAAAAAATTCGCGTGTTGTCTTTTAGTACAATCCAGACCAAACACAATAGCCAATCAACAACGTATTGTTATCTGGCATTACAAGGGGTGTTGGAATGCAACTTGTCATGAATTGTCCTGCTTTGAGGCAGGACATCGGCCCCTTTGAAGATTTGTCCGTTTTGACAAAATTTGCCCTTCTCCAACAAGTCGTTCGCACTTGTTTTTGCGATTGTTTGACAAAATGTATCGCGCGTGCAACGCGGACCAATCATAAGGCAACTGCTTCTTTGTTTTCCTGAATTGTTGGACAAGTCCTAGGTCTCAAAAAACGTCTTCGCACTTGTTTTCTGTAACAAGTGACACACAAGTGATGAAATCAACCAATTGTTACAAAATTTGTCCGCTAGTGCGAATTGGACATATGTTAAACAGTTTTTAGCAATGTATGGATCAGATTAAAACGCTCAGTATTTGTTTTCTAAAACAAACTGCGCGTTTTCACCAAATTTGCTTTGACATGACCAAAAACGTATCACCTTTCAAAAGAACTTCGACTCTATGGTTAATTTTTCAATATCAATAATTAATGGTAAGCACGATCGAAGAAAATACATGAGGGTCTCCCAGGGGGGGTCCTTGTTCCCTTCCAATATTGCCCTATGTTCCCATGTTCCCACACATTTTATATCATATATCAGAATTTTTTCGTATTGTAATTTTTCGAATTTTGTTCCCTTGTTCCCAAAAATTGGCTAATGTTCCTTTGTTCCCTTCGATATTTTGCCAATGTTCCCTTGTTCCCCAAAACCCCTGGGAGACCCTCATACATGGACGCTTGTTTCTTTACACTGAAAACAAAACGTTTACGTTGAAATTAATTAGCTGAGCGAAAGAAAGCAACAAGAAGCGAATAAAATAACCGTTATGTGAATTAATCACACGCCTGGCCACTGTGTCAAGGTGTTACAAAAGATCGATTTCTCAAGTTAATTAATTAACCAAGTTGTGAAAACAAAATGCAAATAAGCTAGAAACTGCAGCCATTTTGTCTTTTTACATTTTCGGTTGTTTTCGAAAAAAAAAAAGCAGAAATTGCCAGTAGTCGATAGAAAAACTAACGTATATCGAGTAAAAAGCAATTGAAGGATGTTTTCAAAATTGTTAAAATGTTGTAAATTAACTGTTCTAATTTTAGAAAGCAGGTTGATTAAAATTTAATAAGTTGTCTGAGATCTTCCGTTTTCTAAGTTTCGCAGCTATGTTTGGAGTTCACTAAATGATTTCGCTGGATATTTGGTGAAATATTTGTTTTTAGAATTCTTTTTTTTTCAGCAGTAATCTGCTTCAATGGATCTACTTTGTAAATGTACCAGCCACTTAACGTTGCTCTCGAATTCTGGTGGTAGTCATTAGCGAACTTATAGCATTGTAATAAATATAAGCGTCTCTTAAAAAATATTCTCTTAGAAATTCGTCAGCGTCAATGGAGTATATGAAGTTCAGTCGAAAACTCTTACTTTAGTCCTTTCCATTAAGGAACTCTATGTGTCAAATTGTTATCAATATTAACACTTCACTGCCTCAACCCTACGCATAAGCAAAGGTTGTGTATATCAGTAGCTAGCACGAAACGTTTATCCTCTTTTCTTGGTTTTCTTCCCTTTAAGTGCTAAGTTGAAAATATCGTACAGACACATCTTAACTTATATCAATAGCGTTTCTGTTGAATGTTTGCTTTAAAAATTTTGTAGTGCACGCAGGCAGTCCACGATTCGCTCCTTTAAGCTTTTTTGCCTTGACAGTTTATTTATATGCTAAGGATAAAGCACACTATTAAAAAGCACTCGATTGAAAGCACTCGATTGGAAGGACGAGGAGGTGAAAACAATTGAGAAATTTTCACTCACCGTCTTCGCACATAACATCCACTGTCAACAAAGACAACACGAGGACAACGAAGGCAAAAGAATCCATGTTGCAAATAACCTTGAGATGACTTATTAAGCAGTTCACTGAAAATGTAAAATTATGCGTGCGTCATTGGCAAGTATAGGTTCGCTCGGACAGCTCTGTTGTATGATTAACACATCAGGTTGAAACACTACCGCGCACACTTCACTTTGAGTCAATAAAGCTTTTGTTTTGACATGCACGTGACGTCTTGTTGAGAGGTTCATTTCAAGCCTCCGTTTTGTTATGTTTTCTTAATGAGGTTCGTTTTGTCATTGTAATAATTCTAAAACAGTCTCTTGCCTGGAGCACGTAGCAGCAACTAAGAGACGGAAAGACTAAACAAGCTAAACAGAGCTGTCGTGATGTATATGGTGGTAGCGGGGGGCAAATGGTGACCGTTAACTGCATTGAAGGGAAAGCACGACATCATGCCATAAGGAAGAACGAAGCTTAATCATTTGCATGAAAAACAAACTCAAAATATTAATTTCCTTGCAGATTATCATACATCTTTTAAGGATGATCATAAGAGTTCGTGTTTTTTTTTTCAAAACATTTTCCACTGGTTGACGATGTCAAAATTAAATGTCGTTCACAACTAAATACAACTGAAAGGCCGGAATTTTCATAAAATGACTAAATTTAACTCAGAAAACCCACAAAGCATTTCATAATTGCCCAAAAACTGTTAGAGTCCGTTTAAAACGAAGTTCCCGGTATAACGAACATATGTTCCTGTCCTAAGCACATTTTCTGATCGGGGTTACCATTTTTTTTTGTCTTAATCTGTACCTAGAGTTGTGATTCAACCGCTTGCATGCAAAACTTATAGCATTGTTTATCAGCAGTTAGCGTCTGGTTGTCTGATAGTATTATGTGTGCTAATTGTAAGGCTGATTATGGCGTGAGCGTTTGTGCAAAGTACAAAAACAAAGACTAACTACCTACAGTTAAAAATAATTAGATATTAGGATATAATGACAATTTATTAAAGTGCCTATAACCCAAAAAACGTTTTTCGGCCGATTAAATCTTTGCATCATACTGAGTAAAATGCCGGAAAAAAATTTCGATTTGGTTAAAACCGCTATTTTTTTTACGAATTTTTAAAGTTGAGATTTTTCTACGCACGACCGAGTGAAGCGGAAACTGGGATTAGTGACGTCAACCCAGGATATTGTTTCTGAAGTGATAATTATAGGAGCAGATCGTAGATCTGGATGGCTAGCAAAGAACTTTCGTAGAATATCAATGAACAACTTATTATAGGAGAACTCAAGTACTGCGTGTTTATATGTCTGTATGTAGATAGGTGGGAAAAGTGTAGCGGGACAGATTTTAGAGATGTAGGTTGAACAAGAACTTCACCAAGAACTTCGGTTCCACTGGTTTATTAACGGAGTAACGTAGCGAGATTACAATGTCAGTGTCAGAGAAGAGACTGGTTGAAGAGTGAAGACTAGTTACAAAGTCGTTCTATTTATGCGAAAAGAAATAAGTTAATTGTTTTTCACACGATTACAGTCCATTCATATGCGAAAATAGGTGTTTTCAGATGTCGAAAGACTCGAGAATAAAGGGAATGCGAAATGAGCAAAGGTTTGTTTGATCGTGCAAAAATTTGTAAAAAGGAAAATATCGTAAGGTCTAAATTCCAACACAGAAAAACAGTTCGCTTAGCCAAAAGCTAGTAACTCATCCTAAGTTACCATCAAGAAGAATTCAAGTTTACGGTTGAAGAAATATATGAAATTCAACGAAAACTAGTTCGACTGAGAACAAAGGAACTCTGAGGTGGCGACTTAAACTAGCGATCTCGGTTTTAATGAGGCAAATGAGCCTTGTTATGCGAACCCAGGCCGCAAAAGTGCGAACGATTCCGCGACTTAATCAAACAAGTTGATTTGGTAAGGTTTGCTCATTTTCCGATCTTTCAGCTGAGAACACCTTGGAATGAAAGCAATAGGTTTTACAATGGAGAATAAGTTTACAAACGATAGTAAACATTTCTTCTAGAGATTTCTCGCTTTCTAAGTTACCGAGTTTACAACAATGGTTAACCGATATTATTTAAAGATAAAGGTAAAATAAGGTTGAAACAAGGATTCTCTTTTAACCAGCTAAGCACGAGTGTTGAACCTAATTCGATTTTAAAGATAATTTGTATATGTAATCGCATGGGCCCGAGGGCAATTAAGGATTAATTTCACGCGCATTTTCAAAGCGACGAGGGCAATTTGGAAAACTTTGAAAATGCAAGTGAAATTAATCCTCAATTGCACGAGGGCACATTGCGATTACGTGTTTATCACATAAAGGGCAAAATTGTGTACAAAAGAAAATTTAAACGAGGTCCGCCATGGCGTAAACCGGTTGGCAAGAATATTTGCCCGTAGCAAAATGACCACATAAAAAATCAACTTAAGTCGAGAAACAGTAAAAGTAAGCATAACACAGCATGTGCAATTCACTCATAATAGTTCCTTCACAGATAAAACTGAATGCAGTTTAAATTTTATTTACCTTTGTTTACGAGGCGTCCGACCGCGCAGAAATGCTGCATCGAAGTCATAAACAAAGTGTCCGAACGAGCTTTAATAACTTCTTGAACCTGACATTCTCCTTTCCACAGCGAAAACTGTAAGTACCAACAAAATCTATGCCCTTTCCAGGCTCTGTTTCTAATAAGGCGAAGCAAGCAAAACGAAGAAATGTTATCTTTCAGTGTCGATTCAGTGGTCTCGGCCGCCATGAATTTCTTTTCTCCGTGCAGCGCCAATCGTCCAGAAGTTTTTTCGGGCTGTGACAAACGAATTTGGATTGAAAAGTCCTCTCTCTATTCCACCAAGGCACTACTCATTTCTGCCTACCGATTTTCTTTCATATTTGATGAAATAACCGCATTTATATCAAACTCGGATGCATTGCGTTTCTGAACTTTTTTCAAACTCGTTTCAAGCGGGAAACCAACTCAGTGCAGACGACGCGCGCTCAGCCAATCAGGATCAAGTAATCATGCCCTCCTGATTACCAAAAAGTGCCCTCGTGATTAAGAAAAAATGCCCTCTGTCTCAACCAATCAGCGTTCAGTAATTTTGCCCCGTATGTGATAAAAAGTAAAATGCCACGCGAATTCTTACTTTGTCACAACGTGAATTCACACTTAGTTCATAAAGAAAATCCCCTATGATATATAGTATTCCCAGATTAATCATTCAATATCATTTTTGAAAAGTTGATGATGAAATAGATAGATAAATATTCATTCAATAATCCCAAAATGTGCTTCTACAAAATATTATCATGAAATTTGCTTGAACATTCTATTAAACACGCAGAGTCACAACACGACTTCAGAGATGAATTCTTGACCTTCGCACAGCATGCACAGTTTAGTTAAATAAATAGAATTGCCTCAGAGTTTTAAAAAGGTATAAGATTTACAGTATTTACTGTAAATTCTACAACGAAAGTCTGTATGGGTTACTGATAGTTACAAGAAGTAATAAATTGAATTTTCTTTGACAGATCGTCATGAGAGGCCTCAGTTGAGTGACGTGTTATCACCAGCAATAGCAAAGCCCCTGATAATCAGCATTGGATTTCCAACAATTTTCTGGAATCAATGCTGTGCTCTTTAATACTGCACAAATCTTTGCAATCGCAGGCTTCACACAAGGAAAGCTTGTCTCCATAGCATTAAAGTGCCCATAACCCCAAAAAGTTTTTTTCAAGCAAAAGAATATTTACATTTCTCTGAGCAGAATGCCAAAAAATTTTTGATTTTGGTTGAAACCTCGATTTTCTGTGAATTGTCAAAGTCGAAAAAAATCGCAATAAACAGAAACACGACCGAGCCGAAGATCCGGTCAAAAGGGTCTGGGTCCAATAAAATTCGTGACGTCAACCCAGTACATCAGTATGGCTCGCGATGTGATCTGCGTTGTATGCAGGTAGTGACTTGGGTCGGAGCTCCAAAATGCGAAAAAAACCGGGAGACCATCAAGTTCTCGGCAATTTAATCGAAGCACATCAGCGAAAATAAAAATCAGATCTTCGCACACAAACTTCAATTTGCTGCGTATGGACTCCACAGTAACATGTACATGTAATAATCTTCTCTTGCCGATCCAAAATATTACCACTATTTATTTGAAGCATTAAGTGATTCTAGTGAGCGCTGCTGATTTTATTCAGACTTATTCGCTCCCCTGCATGTACACACGATGCAAATTAACAATCGACTCATTCCGCGACACTTTGTTTACATTACTAGCAGCGAAGGAAAACAAGTTCTTCACCGATTCTTACCGCAAAGACGCGGCGTCTTCGGGCTTTACTTTAGTTAACACAAGTGTTAAGCTAAAGGGTTTAAAAGCAGGGCAAGATATTTTCAGTTGAATCCTAACCTCGAGCAGAAAATTCAAGAAGATTATCGATCGTATGAATGTGATGAATAGCGAATAAAGTTGGCGTACCGGCCGCTCCCGCAAACGAATAGTTGACTGCAAATTATTCTTACGCATAGTCATCGGATACCTCAGAGGCGCATGATTAGATCCTCTTTGAGCTGGCCAAAAAAATTAAAAAACATGGCGGCCAGTAGGAGACTTCGAGAGTTCGATATGCTGTGGTTCATTTTTATCCTTGGTTCAAATTTTATTTTCCTTTTTTTGGGTATGGTAATGTATGATAATGAGTTTAAAACAAATGAAAATAAAATTTGAAACAAGGATAAAATTGAACCACAACCGATACATCAGTCAGTCAGTCACATGCACATAAATGGGTTCTTTCTTGTTGTTTCATACTATTTATAAAGTGATTAAATATACCTTTGCCCTTTTTACACAAAAGAGGTTCCCAACTTCCATTCCACTCACATCAATCAATCAATCAATCAATCAATCAATCAATCAATCAATCAATCAATCAATCAATCAATCAATCAATCAATCAATCAATCAATCAATCGATCGATCGACCGACCGACCGACCGACCGACCGACCGACCGACCGACCGACCGACCGACCGATCGATCGATCGATCGATCGATCGATCGATCAATCGATCAATCAATCAATCAATCAATCAATTTTAAAGTCAGAATCCATTTAATAAAATTTACGTAACCGGCGCCAAAAACGCAAGCACAGGAAAACGTGGGTACCAACTTAGACTTGTGGCCCTCCTTTTGCTTGGTCGCAAATAATATTATTTCAACCAACAGAGCGACGTAAGACAAACTGAAGCAATTTCGGAGTACTACTATTAATTATAGAACTTTATTTTTGTCTAAGCGTTCTTGATCGATTTTGATACACAACGTTTCCTTACCGGTGTCTGGTACAGCACTTATGACCTGAAAAACGTAATTGCATATTCAGAAAAAGTCGTTTTAAAACACTAACAAGATGAGCCGCAACCTGTAAAATAATTTCAATTCCGTACTGCGCAGTCTCGGGCGAGGTTTGTTTTCATTTTTGTTTTTTGAATTCGTTGGTACTTTGCACTTCGGTAATAGAATACATGAGATGTTTGAGTCCACCATGATGGCCGTTTCGTACAGGAATGCTAAAGCGTGGGTAAAATGGTATCGACCGTTTACGAAAGGGAAACGTGCGCTGCCGACCCAAACAAAAGTAGAAGAGAAAGACAAGGCAGGCAATTTCAATACTGTGTCACTAACTGGCAGAAAACGCAACAAGGGAAAACATCAAAAAAGGCAAATTTAAAATTCAAGTAAAGTCTTCTCGAACTCGACTGGCAGTCGCCATGTTGTTAAGTCACGCTACTGTTTTGCGTGTACTGCTCTGCACTGTTACAATAGTAAAGGTATCTGTCAATACGGTTTTACAAGCAAAGGATATCGCTGCTAGTGTACTTCTGGTTTTATGGGCCGTGATCGTGCACATGCCAAGAAATAATACTTCAGAACTTTTTCAGAATCAGAACGAAAGAGCCTCGGGATTTCTATCGCTACAAAATGACCCCTCTTCTACTCTTGATGTATCCAGCCAGGCTGTGTAAATTAAGTCCTAGTGTGATAACACGCTTTTTGGCTCTCTTGACAAATTCTGAATAATCCTGTAGCACTCAACTTAACTCGGGGAACACACGCTGGCTGAGGGAAGTTCGGGATCTGTTACAGCAGACAAAATCTTTGGAGACGACTAGAACAGTGGACAGAACTTGGGTCCAACGTAGACTTTAATCTGTAGCCAAATAATACTTTGCAGTACAACTCTATTTAAGCCGAAACTTCGATGCCTACGCATTCGGTAATGTCATAAGATAGTCTAACTTAAACATTATCTAATACATTTCCTGAAGAACTATCGGCTAAAAGGGAATTTCGCTTTTACAAGATTAATCAGTTTCAGAACAGTGCAGGTAGATAACAGTTAAACAAAAGGCTAGTGCAGGTTACAGTTACACTTCAACGCTAATTACAGTTATGATCCACAACAAAACAACAGGTGCTTGCTACGGTTAATGAACTGGAACACTAAGCTGTAACTGAAAAGCTGTACGAAATATTTTCTTCGTTGGCTTTTCAACTTTTCTATTTTTTTCTACTCTTCCTATATTTTCTTCCCTCACACTAGTTTTTTTCGTCTCCCAGTGAAGTTATACAACACAAAATACAATGCAATGTTTAATTTGGTCTTATACTTAGCTTAGTTGTGGTTTCGGTGTATCCTGCAGATATGACCAGCAAAATCTGCAGGAACGCACCAGCTAGTTTGCAGGTAAAGCCACAAAATAGGAAGTTCTACAAACTTTAAAATATATGAGATGTATGGATGAAAAATAAAACGCATGTATGTGAAGTATTACATTTTATGAATCTACGGTTTACAAATGTTAAGATGATTATGTCGCTTCAAAATCAGCAACTGTCTAATTTATCCCTGACCCCACATTGTCGTCTTAATAACCCATTCATGACCTTCACTATTCTTCAATTGTCTGTTTGGAGGAACTGTCTTTCTTCTTCTTATAAACCATTTTTATTTTCTATTAGGTATTTTTTCAAGTTCATTCAGTTCTTACTCTATGGTCTATGGCCTCAGTTCCTCAATACTTGTTCTCATCAGCCCACGTATTCCAAACTTCACCTGTGTGTAGGGAACTGTTCTTGGGCTTTCATCGTTGTTTCAGTAATAAGACCTATTATTTATGTTAAGGCAAGTAATGCAGGCCATAAAGACGTGATATATCGTAACATTTAAAGGATGTAAACTGTTATTTTAAAAACAATACAATGAAAGAAACTATTTCTTAATTCACTGAGCTTGTCCGAAACGTAACAAACGGGACGACAATATATTTTAGATGTGTTCTTTTTCTTTTTGAAATTTGAAAACTCCGATTCCATTGTTTCACTGCTCCATTGATTCTCTACTCAGAGCGCATTGCTCTTCGCTGTTAAAGGAATAAATGTGACTGTCAATGCTGTATAAAAGCAAAGGGTATCGCTGCTCGTGTACTTCTGGTTTTACGGGCCATGATCCTGCACATGGCAAGAAATAATGACTTCAGAACCGCTCTCAGAAACAGAACGAAAGACCCTCCGCATTTCTACCGCTACAAATAACCCTTCCTCTACTCTTCAAAATGTATCCAGCCACACTGCGAAAATTAGTTCCTAGTCTTTTCTGTCTCCCAGGGAAGTTATAAAAGACAAAATACAATACAATGTTTAATTTGGTCTTATACTTCGTTAGCTATATGGTTTCGGTGCGTCCTGCAGATATGACAAGCAAAATCTGCAGGAACGCACCAGCTAGTATTCAGGTACAAAGCCACAAAATAGGAAGAATAAAAATTGGGAAAACTAAGTTCTACAAACTTTAAAATATACGACGAAGCATGACTGAGACGCGACTTTCTATAGTTTCCAGGAATTTAAAGTCTTGTTTATGAATACTTAATCCAGAATTTTTTGGTTGAAGTTTAGAAGTCAAGTCGTTCGAGCTTGAACAATCACTCATTCGCTCCAAGCGACTGTTCCAGGCATGGAACTTACAACACGAGACATTTTTTTCGACCCCGGGATCCTTCGGTCGGATAGCGACGCCTTGTCATTTTCATGCTTCGCAAATTCGGCCAAGTATAATTTCATTACACCTTGCCTTGAAATTCATTAGCGTTCGCAGTGCCGTTGCGAGTCAAGCCTTGTTGACCTCGAGCAGTTAATCTTTGACTCAGTCTATAGAGCAAGGAAAAAATCGCGAGAGAAAAACTAGAGGCCGTTTTTCGATCTTGACTTTTTTAGCTTTTTGCTTACCGGACTAAGCGAAAGAGGGACTGCTTGCAGTCTACAAACTTTGCTAAACACGTAGTTCGTCAAACAATTTCTTTTCGTAATGTTTCGCTATAAAAAGGAGGATTTCCAGATCTACTTTTTGAATATACTCGGTCGAGGAAGAAAGAGTGTTGAGTAGTCTAGCGTGTTAAGATCTTCCGTGTTAAGAAGTCTAGCGTGTTAGGAAATCTACCGTGTTAAGAAGCTTAGCTTGTCAAGAAATCTACCGTGTTGAAAATAACCGTGTCAATCTACTGTGTTATAAAACAAAGCTCTACCGTGTTAGCCAGATGCAAACAAAGGCCACAAGCAAGTTGCTGGAAATCAATTGTTTTAATTTGCATAATCGCACGATGAACGTGTCGAGTTAGGACCGTGGGAACGTGTTGCTTCCGTGCCGTGCGCGTGCGTTCACCTTATTCCCTGTTTTCCCGTGAAGGGTCACATATGTATAGACGAAAAATAAAACACATGTAGGTGAATATTGTAATGCGATTCTTGTAACGGTCTTTAGTCACCCTAAAGAAGAGTACTGAATGTACTTGAAATATAGGTGTTAAACAAAAAAAGTAGAGTTTGTCTTCATTTGTGTTAAATTTATAGGATCGTTATGAACCATTATTATTATTTTTTTTCTATTTGGTATTTTTTCAAGTTCATTCAGTTCTTACTCTATGGTCTATGGCCTCAGTTCCTCAATACTGATGAGGATGTGATGTATATGATGTATATTCTCATCAGCCCATTTATTCAAAAAATCACCTGTGTGTAGGGAACTGTTCTTGGCTTTCATCGCTGTTTCAATAATAAGACCTTTCTTTCCTTCGTTCTTTTAAAGTAACAATATGATTTTTATGAAAATAGCAGGAGAAAAAAAAAAAAAAAACAGGCAAAAAAAAAAAAAAAAAAAGACAAAGAATTTATTTTCGAGGAAACCAAAAGCCTCAATGCAAAGGAATTTGGCATAAATCTTACCTCATGACAGGGGTAATTGTGTTGACCTCATAGATGTCAGTTTAGCTGGTGTTTTATCCGCTTCAGTGGCTGTGACGGTATTGTGAACTGAATATCTGCTCAAACATTTACATGTATTTCACACTGTCCTTGAGAAGACCAACCAAGAAGGCTATCGCGACTTGAACAGTTTTTAGGTGAGAATTATTTTAAGCTAACTTCAGAAAAGAACTCCGAGTTGTAGCTATCAGCTTAACTTACCTGAAATGAAAACGGCACATTTTCGCCATAACTCAATATTTATTTAGAATGTACGATTCTTTCGTCACGGCTAAATATTTTCATTCCACTTTAACTTTAAGCTCGTGGGTATTTTTATAATTTCAAGGGATCGGTGTTAATTTAAAGAGGGTTTAAGTAATAAGCCGTTAGGAGGCCGGAAAATTAATTAAAACAGTTATTTTTCACGGGGAATATGCTCTACTTTCGACGATAAGACTAACGATGTTTATCGTATCCGTCGGGTTATTTTCATTCGCTGCATGTGATTTGAATTCTCATAACTTAGACAAAAGAAATAAACATCTTCTTTGCTGAGAATTTTTTTTTTTGTTTGGTTGTGTGCTTGTTTGTTTTCTTTCCTTTAAATTTGAACGGGCCCATATTAAGAGAAAAGCTAATTTTTTTAATAATTAACACAAAGTCGAATTTTATCAAGAAGAATTAGATACTATTAAACACCCGAATCATGTATATATAAGGAAAGAACTAGCACTTCTATATATTTCACCTCATTTCGTCTCACCTGATATCACCATATATTATCATATCTACAAAATTTACAACTCAATCACATAGCTTGAATTGGAATTTTCTCAGCCAATTATTGTTTAACAGATTCAAAGATTCTTTCCTCTGAGAAATTTACACGGGCGTGGGACAAATAAATAATCTGACTCCCAGACGGGATTCGAACCCATGGCCTCCCAGACACCGGTTGGGCGCTTCGGTGGCATATCAGGCAAATGGTCGATTCATGATACCTATTTTGCCGAGTCGCAGTCGAGCCAAAAATTCTCATACCGTACCCAAAAAATTCAGCAAAAATCTGGTGAAATTTGAAATCTCCGACTCCATTGTTTCATCCGAATGTTTCACTGCCCGTTGGCAAACATCAAGCAATTGGCTAACGTGCTAAAGTTTACTTTTGTCGGGAAAGTTTTTACCCTTTTTACGACCAGTGAACACCAGCTAGACATAGCTTACGACGTTTTGTTTTCTTGGTATAACATATTTTCAATTCATCCTACGGTGACACTACTTAAATTGAAAGTTACCACGATATCGTGGCAAATAAGGTCAGTGACTTGATATCATATGATATTAGGACAGTAGATCGCGCTTTTGATCGGCTGCTTGCGAATAAATAAAATAAGAGCGAATCAAATCGCAGCTTAACTGAAGACTGTTTGGAACTGTTTAAGTGTCAGAAAGTGTACAATAGAAACCTTACTGAAGTAGCCAAGTTATACTGTCAGCGAGATGTGTAATGATTGTGGCATTTGCAGTTGAAAACATTCTGAAAGCTTTTTTCGTCCTCACACATTTGGACAAGCATTCAGTTTTTCTTTGAACATTTCTTTGATCAGTTTTGAAAACTTGTTGTCACAAGGAGTTGTTGTTTCTAAATCTTAATCGATGAATAAATTCTCGACGTTAATTGAAATTTAGCAACTTGTAAGTGAAATTTCACTGATACCTATCACAGAATAATCTCATCCTGAACTTTGTGGATTTTTCTGTTGCTACTGGGACGACTTTGTCCATAATTTGCTGTATTTCTTTTGTAAATAGCCATCTCACGGAATCTTCTTTTACGTTCATTTTTCTGTCGACGGAAATTGGCTTCCCGCAGATGGGCGACATTTGTTACACTCATTTTCCATATATGGTCAAACGTAGGGATAACGGCTGGTGACCGAGATCCAGTGAATCAATGAGAAAGCTAGAAATGCATTGTCTGAGTTCGATAATTTATAATGATTAATATTCGTTGCTTTCTTTACATATATAGTAAACAAATCTTCCGTTTACGAAACCAGTTAATAATAGCTGTAAAGATATAAGTGAAAGCAAACAAATTTGACAATGTTGAGCAGGTACCTGTATCCTCACGCAAGTGACGGTGATGATTAAATTTGGTGTTGAGTAAATAAATGAATCCAGCTCTATTCAAATCTATTCTCACCAGGACGATCACACTATATGAAATACTCTACAGTGTACGTTGTAATTAACAATTATTCACCGAAGTGGAGGTGAATAGCGGTGGATATTTACCGAGCCGCGAAGCGGCGAGGTAAATAACCGCCGGTTTTCACCGACACTGAGGTGAATAATTGCTTTAGTATATACCAAACCAGTTGAATAGCCGGCCTAAAATTAAAAGTTTTACCGTGAAAGAAAGCAATTCAAAGGACTGAACACTGCGCACATGAAAAGACGACAGCGCGGGAAAAGTCACATGACAACACTACACAGGCGATCGATCGAAATAAATTTGCAACTGTGTTTCGTTTGTTGAATGGATTTGGATGATTTCAAGCGGAATTCTTTACTTTATTTTCACTACTGAAGAACACAAGTTTTTAATTTACTCGTGAATACAACCTGTGCCGGTCACTAACGTGCTGCAAAAACTGTTCATTGAATTATGTTGACATAATGCTGCGAACGACCGCGAATGTCAAGAATACGTGGACTGGATTTGATCGAAGTTTAATACGGCTGCTAAGCTAGTTGACTGGAGGAGAGTCAGTGGAAGAGGAGTGAAAAACCACAGCAATTCACAATTGAAGTTGATCTTCGGTGCAAACCTAAATATTTTAGTCTCCAGCGTGACTTTATATGGCCGAGCCGAAAACAACTTGCCAAAATCGTTTATAGCACGACCAAAACAACTGCAAGGATTTACTGGCTTTAAAACAGAGATACAGGTAAGAAATGTACTTAATTTTCTTAGTTGGACGGTGTATATCTGGAAAAAATTCAGACTTCAACGTTTTAATTTTGCGTACGTGTACGCGGCGAAGGTAAACAAAATATTTTGTACCACATTTTATCAATCGTTTTGTTGAAGGAAACGCTTAAAACATTTTAAATAAACTTCGCTACGTATCGCTAAACCTAGTATTGTTCTGACCTGGTAAAGTTGACAACACATTAAAGTACAGCGGCTTCTTTTATGGATCAAAACCCGCTTTTTTAACCGAAGTTACTCGTAGAAGTCATCTTACTTTGCTCGGAGGTGAATAGTACTTGCTATTCACCTCCGAGCTAGCCAATCAGCGCGCGCGAAAAGCACTATTCACTGGTTTGGTATATACTAATAACTGATACTTCATAGTGAAACTTCGGTGACTATATTCTCACCGAGAGAATAAAGATAACGCGAGCTCAAAAGAGAAGGGGAAAGGGAACCAAATAAAAATCCCTTATTTTTTTAAAGGGACACTATCACCAATTTTTTTGGAAAACTTTAAAAAGCCAAAAGACATACTAATCACAGGATACGCAAAAATACTGGTTCACTTTCGCTTAAAACTACCAAACTAGTTCTCTGAGGCTATACCTAAGTGTGTTTTGGCTGCGGATCGCTAGTATGCGAATGGCTGCAACTTGAATTCATCAGGCTGATTTTTTTCAGGTTTTTCTTTTTTTGTTTTGGAAAGATCGCTGGTAAATGACGATGGTTTGCTCTTCCATTAAGAAAATCAAAAGAGTTCCTTCTCTTGACTTTCTGGGAGAATCTTGTGTACGTGAAAAAGCACTTCATTTCATCTTTAGCACACTTTCACCCCAACACGTAAAAAATCCCCATCAGTAGACAGTGTCCCTTAAAGATGTTGCTTTGGTGTTTTATATGTTAGGCCGTTACGGATGAAAGCGATTCACGCCAATTGCAACAAGACCAAACCGAAAGACACTATAAGTGTTCTAAGTATTCATTGAAATCTAGAGCTGTTGCGTGAAAGATTGTCCAAGACAAGCGTAATGGTCTTATAGGTAGTGGTTGTCCATTGCTGTTAGCCTGTGAGCAGGGTCACCGTTAGGGTCACACGCAAACACGAGCGATGAAGCCCACAGGCGTACGGGCATTTTTTTTGTCAGGGGGGCGGTGAACCATTCGCCCCAAAAATTTCGCAAGTTGCCCAAACTTGGAAACAGACGAAAGTGACGGTCAAACGATGCCTACATATAAATGAAAATATTTCTTGGTCATTTCCTCTAAACCTGAGCTCAAGCTCAACTTCTTTAAAAACTCGCTTTGCCCAAATATATCTTGGGGAGGGGATGGCGGGGGGCTTTTTTTTGCACGTTGAGAGTGGGCGCTTATAAAATTTCTCACCATTTTACAAGGAGGGAGTAGGGGAGTGAGGTGGGCGTCTTTTCGATGACGAGCGCTAATAAACTTTTCCTACCAACAGGGTGGGCACTTATTCGAGGTGGGCGCTTATTTGAGGTTGGACGTTTAATCGAATAAATACGGTAATCATATCTTTACTGATTTTCTTAGGAGGAACAAAACACCTCTAGGAAAGTAGATGGCTTACTCCAATGCACAAGTGCTTTACCGTTTGATACTAGTTCTTCATGGCCTGGCGTTCATCTCCTTCATACCATGCGTCGCCGTTCCAGCCTCCACTGTCCGCTTGGCCGCATTCACCAAGACAGTTGACAGATACTCCAAGGCAGCAGCTGTGCCCAATACACTGATTGGTACCTTCTCTCGCTCCCGTAGCGTCGCTGCAATAGCATTACTAGAACAGGAAAAGTTAGAGGAAGCCAAAGAAAGCCTTGCACAAACAGCCTTGACCTTATCTGTGCTTGACATTGGAGGTGGAATGGCTTTGCCTGTGGCGGAGAAAATAGTGGACTACGTCAAAACAAAAAGAGAGTTTGAAAACACTAGAAGGGCATTTGAAAACTACAACTGGCTTCTAGAGCAGGAATTCAGGAAACCAGCAGGTACAAACATCGACAAAAGCGCCTTACAAAGAGCAAAACAAGCCTTGAAAAATACATTTAAGGCTGACATTGACAAGTTTCCTCGTTTGAGTAAGGTCGGCAAAGTCTTTTCTAAAGCAAGCAAGTGGCTAAAAGGAGCCTCAGTGTTCGACGTGCTTGGGCCACTCACCGATGCTTTGACAATCGGTCTTAATATCTGGGGACTAGATATTGCCATCAGAGATAATAATCCCGCAGGTATCGCAGCAGCCTCGTTGAGTATCGCTGCAGGAGTGGTGGGTTTATCTACATTTATTGCCGCAGTAGTAACGGGAACGGCTGTGCTTGGTCCAATCGGGGCTTTAGCAGGGGCCATTCTTGGCATCGCTGCCACACTGGTGGAACTATTAGCCTCTCCAGGCTATGACACGGCAGCAGTGGAAGCATACAACGAAAGGCTTGGACAGCTAAGGAACTTAAGGGACGCCTGCCAGGAAAGAATTGGCAAGCGTATGGAGATCCTGGAGAAGATGGGTTCACAGTACAGTGATGTGTATGTCAATAATCAGGCCGCTTGTATTGGAGACTATGGTTATCATTTGGAAATGAGAGACGTCCAAACAGATTCAAAAAGTTCCTTTTATCAACGCAGATTTATAGGTCCTGGACCACTTGGAATACACGAAGCACAAGCAGAGATTGAAAACGAAGAGTACGTGTGTATCGGAGAGTATAACTTTATACGTAGTCCAATTAAACCCTTAGAGCCACCTTTCTCTGGCTTGGGTAAGGAGATGGGGTGGGTTGGCTTTGATTTTTATGGGAAATTTAAAGAAGGAACTGAATATAGTGGGGTTCATGTTTTTGTTGATTCGGATTTCATTTCTGATTTCGAGGTAAGAGGGGTTGAAATCGATACAGCTGAGCATTCCTCAAGTGGTAGAAATTCCAATGCAGATCAAAACGACGTCATTAGCATAGGTGATTACATGATGAAAAAGTCGATTCCTAATAAAGAAATACACGACATGGAAATCAAAACTCGCAACGGGCACGATTGTTTGAATGTAAATGGCATGATAGGAAAGTTCGAGAGTTCGTACGAGAATAAGCTTAAGGCCGATTTGGGTGAAGGAGGAAATGTTCTTTCATTTAATGGAATTACTAAAGATCGCAGTGACATAAAAGGCGTGTATTTCGATTCCAAATCAGGCGTTGTGAAATATTACCACGGACAAAACAGAAACACCCACACGCTTGGCACGGTAAGAAATGTTGGTCTTTTCAGCGGTTCACCATTTGACGACCACGTGATCCTTTATGCAGAAGACCTGAAAGTTGTCCAAATAGTTGGTCGCAACGTTTATGAATTCAAGTGTAATGATTTGGATGCGGTCGAATCTTCCAAACCTCGTCAGTTTCAAATTGTTGACAAAAGCACGTCGCATCCAAAGATTAACTTGCATACGACAAGCCCATTAGAAATTAATGCAAATTATATTATTCTTCAAAATAAAATGTTGAAAGTTTTCGATACAACAGGTCAATCACCAAGGCCTATTTTCGAGGTGCTTTTGGAGACGGAGACGACAGGTAATCTCTTTATAAACAATGCCGGATCTCGGCCGATAAATCTCGAACATTTAAATCCCGTCTTAATCACTGGCGAGAAAGTAAATTTGAATTATGGTCCCGGACAAAGGTTTGTTAATTTCGAAGATGGAGACAAAAGCGACCTGTTGTTCTTAAAATGGCCAAACCCCCAGTCGACTAAAAAAAGTTATTACGAGATTAATATGAAAGGTGGTACTGATTACGTGGTCGTTAGTGACAAGTATTTCCTCGATCCTTCTGGCATTGACGGAGAATCAACGACGCTCACAGTGCGTCGCGGGCCCACCTCAAGTGAACCAGATCCTAACGGACATGGCTATAAGGTACCGATAACGATCTCAATCCAACAACCCGGCGTTCCATACAGAGATGAAATGCGTTTTACAGCGGAAGTTCTATTTGCTGAAAAAATAATTAATGAGTATGGCGACGAGTTACTCGACATAGAAGATTTCTTAAGAATTGGCTCGCCGTACCCTATGATTTTTGACCTCTATGATAAATACATGGAGGTAACGCGTGAAACCTTGAAAATTAAAAGCGAAGAAGATATTATAGAATAACACACTGTGAGAATCATTCTTGGTGACACGGATCGACAAATCTATTCAATTTTGTTTGATTTTGATTTTGGTTTTAAAATTATATTCTTCTTTGGATCAGATTTGATAACAATTCTTTAACAGTTCGGTCCATCACCAGAACTGGATATTTGATTTCCTGCACTCTGATTGGCTCACACAGGCAAAAAAAAAAAACATCTTAAGACCCCGAGAGGACTAAACTTATGTGGAACCGTGGGGAAGCGAAAAGAAATATGTCGTCGGCCATCTTGAGTGGTAGAAGAAAGAGTATAACAAGCTCGAATAGCGGTTTAGAAGGATCCCGATTTATTTGCACGAGGTCACACATTTAATTTTGTTGTTTACAGCTAAGGTAATTTTACGTTAAAGGAATCGAGCTAAAATACCGACTTAGCACTTTTATTATCTCATTCATCAGGCTATTATGACAGTTGAAGTGTTGTGAAAATTCGTTTCGGAGTATTTTAAAATATTCATCCTGTTTTTGTAGTGGGGGAGTGGCTACATTTCTTGATGTATTATGAGAGGTTTATGCCTAAGCAGTTTATACTTTAATAATCCTGATTGTACGAATTCCTTTGTGATTCAAGATAATAAAAGTAAATTCTCATTATTATTCAGTTCTCAATATTGGCTTGTCACTTCAGCTTTTAGTTTCATAAAATTCGGTGTCTCAAGATTTTAACTACCATTTTTGGTTTCTTTCTTTGCTGCTGCCTCAGACAGTTCAATCGTTCGTCTGATAATTAAAAACTTAAAAAAAAATGCAATGTTTGTATTTTTTTTGTGGAAGCTGGGGTTAAAAGTACTGATCAAGACTCCAAACATGCAATCTTCAGCTACTGAAACTTCTGGATATGACGCCCATGTTCGAATTGTAAAGCTTTAGTCCCATTTGTTGTATTAAGCTTTCACCAGTACTGTATATCAAGGTGCTGTACTACAATCTTGGACAAAACTGTTGAACCACTTGGCCAAGTATCCACTCATTTAGGAACCACAGTTAAGTTTTTCAACCCCCATTTCAATGTTGTCAATGCTTTCGTGTTGTACAAACAAAGCCTGGCGAACCATCAATACCATAAAAGTACATTTAACAGTGGGAGAGGGGGTTAAAATACTTTTTACCCGTCTGCAAGTCAAGAAACTTGCTAAAAATGCGCTAAATATGTTTGTTTCAGCTAGTTTTGTCTAAGATTGTGTAAAGTGCTCTCTAGGGAATTTTGAGGGTCTGCGTTTTCTTTGTGACCTACGAAGCTGTATTTATCTAACCCCCATCCTTTTTTTGTGTGGAAGTAGGTTAACTTGGGGGATGAACAAAAACAAGCATATTTTGATTGGTAGATGCATTGTTGCCATAGTAGCCGCACTTGGTCATGCAAGCTTCAGGTTCATGTTCTGAGCATTTCACTCTCAAAAGGTAGAAATATACGAGGCTAGTTCTCAGATAAATGTTAACCAGCAGAAAATAAAGTCATTCTTCTAGTTTATAAATCATTTTAATAGTATTTTTTGATTTACAAACATGGAAAAAAATGTCGCTTTATCGTAAAGCCTGGCGGCCATTTTGACAAGCAGGAAAATCGAGCACAACCAATTTTGCAATTTTTCCCAAAGTACTAATTTACGCTATAAATTTTTATCTGTCCGGAAGGTGGAGCACTTAGCGGTATGGAATAGCCCAGATATAATAATAACAAGCACGCTATATTTTTCTTCGTCCGTACTGTAAGGTGACGCTCCCAGCGATATGAAATAACACAGAGATATTTATAACAAGCACGCTATTTAACAAATATTCGCCTCAGGCTATATTTTCGGTCCAAAAGCCTTGATAGACAATATTCAAAAATCCCTTTGTTTTGAATACTCCGGACTTGGAGTGATTTATTTCGAATGAACGAGAATTTCATTCAGCAAATGCTGCCATGTTTATTTGTCTGAGCGGCAAAGGTGGCGTGGCTAAGTAACCAAGTTCTGAAATGCTATATTCATAGCGTCATAAGTCAGGGCTTCTCGACCAATCAGAATGTCCCATTCTCATATTCACCTCTGGAAATTAGACTAAATTTTTTTATTCGTGCGTACTGTAAGGTGACGCACCCAGCGGTATGGAATAACCCAGAGGTACCGATAACAAGTACGCTATATTTTTTTATTCGTCCATACTATAAGGTGGCACACCCTTAAGTACAGCACTCGGAGTCAAAGGAACAACGAAAGGAAAAAATACCGGAGATTACCCTGGTTGAAATCCTTTAGCGATTTGACCAATTTCTTGGAGGATATCGAGCTTCGAGTAACAGTCGATAACTGTTTCCAGCCTTAAACACCTGTTCGAAATTTTCGCGAAGCAGTAACTCGTCGAAATCACTTCAAAATTGGCCTTAGTAGCTGGAAAACAACAAAGAACACGGCACAGGAGCAGGGTAAGTCAATTTTATTATACCTCCTGAAACAACAATGCCATATTTTCAAACATGGTTCAATCTCCATACAAACGTCTCTAATTTTGAGACAGCTTCCCAAAACTCAGTTTTGAGACAACTGTAAGATTCTGTCATGGACCTACTATTTGGAAAAAGCTGAGATGAAAATCACTATGTTTGCTCATTTTTAAGAGTATCACAGAAGAAAAAAAGATTATATGTTTTTTTGGACACTGACTCAAAATTAAAGACGTTTTTGTATGGATTTTGAACCATGTTTGAAGGTCCGTAGGTTGGTCTCTGTTCATCCTAAAAGCATCATACTTGGTCAGATGACCAATATCGATGAGATCTTTCATGTGGTGGTGTTTGTTTATCGATTGGTTAAAACTTGAAACTCGCCCCAGTTCCCTGCGCAATTCCGGAATGGCCAATTCTGGATGGTGATGTGCAAATCTTTGTACTTTTAGTAGGGAAAAATGCGATAGTGAAAAAAAATTCCAAGTGTCGCTGAAATGGCACCTATCGTTTACGTAAGGGAGACGTGCGCCGCCGACTCCAACCAAAGTAGACGAGAAAGACAAGGCAGGCGATTTCGATGGCCCGCTTCTCAAATACTAACTTGTTGGTAACACACCATGAGAAAACATTGAAAAAGACAACTTCAAGTGTAAGTCCACTCGACTGGCAGCTGCAATGTCGTTACGTCAATTTATTTGTTTGCACTTCATAAAAATCGGGCATTGCTCTGCGCTGTAGCAGAAGCAAAAGTATCTGTCAATACGGTTTTACAAGAAAGGGATATTGCTGTTCATGTACTTCTGGTTTTAGGGGCCATGATCGTGCACATGGAAAGAAATAATATTTCTGTAGACTTCTGAACCGCTCTCCGAACCACAACGGAAGAGCCTCGGGACTTTTTCAACAAATCTTGCAACAAATAACCCGTACTTTACTCTTGTTGTATAAACCCAGACTGTGGTAATTAGGTCCCAGTCTTTTTCCATCTCTAAGTGAAGTTATACAATGCAAAATACAATTCAATGTTTATTGTGGCCTTATGGGTTCGGTGCGTCCAACAGATTTAACCAGCAACATCTGCAGGAACGCACCAGCAGGTTTGCAGGTAAAGCCACAAAATAGGAAGAATAAAAAAAAGGAAAAATCTAAATTCTACAATCTGTTAAATATATCAGCTGCATTTATGAGGAAACTCGTGCATGTAAAGTACTTCTGAATGTACGGTTCACAAATATTAAGATGATAATGTCGCTTTAAGGGGGGTCCTTCTTAACTACTAAGTTGTTGCTAAGGAAGGTAACTAACCGCCATATTTTGGAAACTTGACCTGCTACGGATAAGCTTTTTTCGCAACTTTGTTCAATTGAAGAGTCCTTCAAGAGTTTCAAATCACGGCCATATTTGACCAGTGACGTGGCCAGAATAGAAAAAACCCTAAAACTGAAAGGGCATATAAAACTGAAAGTCAAAATCAGTGCCAATAGATAAAGAATGTCCACATGCTTAATGCTTCGTATGGGTTTTACAAAATTTGCATTATTGTAAAAGTTATGACATAATAAACACCCGTATTTTCAGACTTTCTTCAGTAGCGCTTTTTTCTTTCTTGTAAACGGTAATCCCATACGTAGGATTATAAAGAAGGCTATGTTATCTCTGATTCTTTAAAAAATTAAGAACTCTTCCTTTTTTCCTCCAAGTTTTAGGGATTTTAAATTCTAACGCGCGGTTTAGGACTGGCACTAGTTATGCAGGCGCAATGTCAATATTTCAAGCAGGTATTTCCTGCCCCACAAAATTTACCATTTAGCGTTACAAAACGGTCCAAAATGGCTTGCCATTAAAACTGGTCTTCAGGAATTCCCTAGCAACTGCCTAGATCTGTAGTTAAGAAGGACCCCCCTTAAAATCAACAGCTGTCTGTTTTAATTTATCCCTGACCCCACAGTGTCGTCTTAATGACCCATGGCAATCATTATTCTCCACCTGCCTGTTTGGAGGAACTGTCTTTCTTCTCCTTCTAAAGCATTATTTTTCTTTCTATTTGGTATTTTTACAAGTTCATTCAGTTCTTACTCTATGGGCTATGGCATCAGTTCCTCAATACTCTTTCTCATCAGCCCGTGTATTCAAAACATCACCTGTGTATAGGAAACTATTCTTGGGCTTTCATCTCTGTTTCAATAATAAGACCTTTTCATTTTTACTGCAACTAACGCACGCAGTAAAGAGGTCACCCTAATATTTGAATCCGAAAAAAATATTAATTTATACTCTGGACCTGTCCGAAATGTAACAAAGAGGACGACAGTATATTAAGATACGTTCTTCTAAAGAAAAGTAACAATTTTCATGAAAATTGAAGGGGGAAGAAGAAACCAAAATATTTCTTTTAGAGGAAACCTAAAGCGTCTATGCAGAGAAAGTTAGTTTACATAGATTTTACCTCATGAGACAGGAAATTGTGTCAGTTTACCTGGTGTTTTATCCGGTTCAGTGGCTGTGGCGGCATTGTAAACTGAGTATTTTATTTAAAGGGGCAGTATCACGAGAGGTCTTCTAAGTTTTTGTGTAAACTATGCTAGAATTATAAAGGTGCCCTCACTGATCAACAAAATAACCTTTTTATGACAAAAAAGGCATAAATTCACTCTCTCGGATGTGAACAACCCATAATCGATAGTTTTTTAGTGATTTTCCTCCATGTAATACTGTCAAACTTGAAAACGTCGGCCCGACGTTTTCAAATTTTAGACCACTTCTTTCCTACCCGTCCGTAGCCACACCGGTTTTAAACAACTTTTGTGACTAGTACAATGCATTTTAACAAGGTTAGGCAATTCCCAATTGATACCAACACCTTCATTGGATTTTCAAGTAGCACGAAATTTTGGTGAGACTGCCCCTTTAAGGTAATATCTCTTCACATATTAAGCAGTGTTTCGCACAGTCCTTGAGAAGACCAAACAAGGCTATCGTGATTTGAAACATTTTTTGTGTAAGAATGATTTTTAGCTAAATTTAGAAGACAATTCCCAGTGCCAATTGCGCTTATGATCTTTACTTACCTGAAATGGTAAAACGGCACATTTTCGCCATAACTCAATATTTATTTAGTAATGTAAGATTATTTTTGTCAAAATGGCTAAATATTTTCATTCCACTCTAACTTTAAGCTCGGTATTTTTTAGTTTTAAGGGATCGGTGTTAATGTAAAGAGGGTTTAAGTAACAAGTCGCTATCAGGCCGAAAACAAATTAAAACAGTAATTTACTCGAGGAAAATGGTCCTCTTTCGACGATAAGACGCGTTTAACGGCACCATTACACATTGTTTTTCTCTGTCAGGTTATTTCCATATGTTGCGATTTCAGTTCTTATTACTAAGAGAGCAAAGGCAAAGAAATATCTTCGTTGGTGAGCTATTTTGTTTGTTCGGTTGTGCTTTTGTTTGTTTCCTTCTCCAGTTTAAATTTAAAATTGCCCATATTCAGAAAAAAGCAAATCTTTTTAATAATTAACGCCCAGTCAAATATTATTAAGAAGAATTAAATGCTGTTAAACGCACGAATGTGAAATAACGAGACTTATATATATAAGAAAGAACTAAGCACTTATATATTTCATCTCATATTATCGTATTTACAATTTTTTTTCTTTGGAAGTACAACTCAGTGTCATAATGATATGAGGAACCATAACGTGCAATAACATAAAGTGCAATAACATCAACTGTCTAATCTGTAGCACTGGCGGAAAAGGGTCTTGTCGCAGCACAGGTGTCACTTATGAGCTCGTCTGTCAAATTTGCCGCCACAAGTACATCGGAGAAACATCCCGGAGTGCCTACACTCGCGGTAAGGAACACTTGAAGGCCCTTGAACAGCGAGAGGAAGGTTCTGTTATATGGAGACATTGCTGTGATGTCCATGCAGGTAACATCGCCGGCTTCACCATGAATGTCACAGGAACTTTTCAAAACGACGCGATGTTGAGGCAGATCACAGAATCAGTAATGATCAGTCAAATCGAAGAAGGTCAACTCATCAACACGAAAGAAGACTGGACGTATTTCCGGATCCCAAGAGCGGTTGTCACGCAATCGTGAAATTCAAGCTACAAACATTTCTTTGTATTTTTTTTGCACAATAGAAACTGAATTCTGAACTCTGGAAAATTTCCTTCCTTTAGATGTATTTTGTTTTAGTTACTTCTATGTTTACTACTATTCTCGTTGTTATTTTAGATTTCGTTAGCAATTATTTTTGTATTTTGATTTGTATAGCGTTTAAGTTGCCTAGATACTAGGGTTATTCTTTGTGCAATGTTATACGAAGTCGTCTGAAATTTAAAATTCTTTACAGCATATGGCTACCAACTGACGAGGTCTTCTGACGAAACTAGTTTTGTAGTCGCGTATGTAAATTAAGTGTGTTGAAAGTAAATGCAAATGAGATTTCCTCATATCATTATGATGTTCAGTAATACTTTCTTGGCTTCGGCGAACAGAATTTCACAAAGGTACAACTCAGTGACATAGTCTAAATGGGAATTCTCTCAGCCAATTGTTGTTTAACTGCGATTCAAAGATTGTGCCTATCAGGCACATGGTCGAGCCATGATTTCTAATTTGCCGAGACGCAGCCGAGCCAAAATTCCCATACCGTACATAAATTCAGCATCTGGTGAAATTTGAACTCTCCGGCTCCATTGATTCACTGCTCCATTGATTCTCTGCTCAGAGCGCACTGCTCTACACTGTTACTGGAGTAGAGGTGACAGTCAATGACGTTTAAAAGCAAAGGGTATCGCTGCTCGTGTACTTCTGGTTTTACGGGCCATGATCGTGCACATGGAAAGAAATAATGACTTCTAAATCGCCTTCAGAACCAGAAACGAAAGAGTTTCCGGATTTCTACCGCTACAAATAACCCTTCCTCTACTCTTGATGTATCCAGTCACACTACGAAAATTAAGCCCTAGTCTTTTCCGTCTCCCAGTGAAGTTATACACGACAAAATACAATACAATGTTTAATTTGGTCTTATACTTTGTTAGCAATGCTTTCGGTGCGCCCTGCAGATATGACCAGCAAAGTCGGCTGAAACGCACCAGCTAGTTTGCAGGTAAAGCCACAAAATACGAAGAATAAAAATAGGAGAAAACTTAGTTCAACAAACTTGAAAATATATGATATATATGGATAAAAAATAAAGCGCACGTATGTGAAATAATTATGAATGTACGGTTTACAAATGTTAAGTTGATATATCTATATTTAGAATGTGAATTGTTATTTTAAAAACAATTCAGTGAAAGAAACTATTTCCTAATACACTGAACGTGTCCGAAATGTAAAAAAAAAAAAAAAACAGGGCGACAATTTACTTTAGATGTGTTCCTTTAAAGTAACAATATGATTTTTATGAAAACGTCAGGGGGAAGAAGAAACCAAAATGTTTCTTCTAGAGGAAACCAAAAGCGTCTATGTAAAGGCAGTTAATTTACATAGATCTTACCTCATGAGAGAGGAAATTGTGCTTACCTCATAGATGTCAATTTAGCTGGTGTGTTATACGGTTCAGTGGCTATAACGGTATCGTGACCTGAATATCTGTTCAAACATTTACAAGTATTTCACACTGTCCTTCAGAAGACCAAGCAAGAAGGCTATCGGGATTTCAACATTTTTTTGGGTGAGGATATTTTTAGTTAAATTTACAAAATAATTCCGAGCGCTAGTTCCAACTATCATTTTAACTTCCCTAAACTAAAATCGGCATAACTCTATTTATTTAGTAATGTAAGATTCTTTTTTCAACATGGTTATTTTCGTCCAACTCTAACTTTAAGCTCGTTGGTATTTTTCGTTTCAAGGGTCGGTGTTAATTATAATTTAAAAAGGGTAAATTCAAGTAATAAGTCGCCAGCAAGCAAGAATAATAATTAAAACGATATAGTTGACTGGGGGAATATGGTCTCCTTTCGACGATACGATGCGTTCAAGCCAGCATAGCTACCTTGTTTCTTTATGCAGGCTGTTTCATACGCTGTGATTTTAGTTCCTATTGCTTAGAGAACAAAGGCATAAAGTTATATCTTCGTTGGCTTTGTTGTTTGTTTGTTTTCTTTTCTTTTAAATGTGAACGGGAAAGCAAATCTCTTTTTAATAATTAACACAAAGGTGACAATACAAAGTCGAATAATTGTTATCAAGAAGAATTAAATGCTATTAAACGTCCAAAGGGGTAAGAAGGAGAATAATATAAAACTAGCACTTATATATTTCATTTTACCGCTCATCTGATCTCAATTATAACTTATATTAAATATCGTATCTAC